>JBDLLF010000110.1:37500-122346 GCA_039707465.1 Rhabdophis nuchalis
AGTTGTAAATTCTGCCATCTCGTAAGATCTACTTCTATTTGTTGTGTGAGTTTAGAGTAATTCTCCTTTTTAAGGGTGCTGCATCTCGACGTCAAAAAGATTCCTAGATATTTAAGCTTGTTTGTGATTTGAATTTTCAAGATTTCTGTTAATTCTTCTTTCTGTCTTCTTGTCATATTCTTTGTTAAGATTTGTGTCTTGTCTTTGTTTATTTTCAGACCTGTTATTTTCCCATATTCCTCAATTTTCCCTATCAGTTTGGACGCGGTTTTAAGTGGTTCCTCGAGAATAAAAACTAGGTCGTCTGCAAAAGCTTGTAATTTATATTGTTCTTTCCTAATTGTCATTCCCTTTATTTCTTTGTCTTCTCTTATCTTTCTATTTAACACTTCTAGCGTTAATACGAAAAGTAAAGGTGATAGTGGGCAACCTTGTCTTGTACCTCTTTTTATCTGGATGTTATCTGAAAGCTCTCCATTTATTATTATCCTGGCTGTTTGGTTGTGATATATAGTGCTTATAACATGTATAAAGTTTTGACCAAATTCCATTTGTTCTAGCTGATGCAACATAAACTTCCAATTCACGTTATCAAAGGCTTTTTGTGCATCAAGAAACATCAAAGCCATTTGTTTTTCAGGATGTGCTTCATAATATTCCAACGTATTCAAAATTATTCTCATGTTGTCTTTAATTTGTCTCTTTGGTAAAAATCCATTTTGATCTGGATGTATAAAATTGTTTAAGTATTTTTTGAGCCTTTCTGCTAGTATTGATGCAAATAACTTATAATCCGAGTTTAACAATGAAATTGGTCGGTAATTCTTTACCTGCAGGAGATCTGTTCCTTCCTTTGGTATCAGTGAAATATAGGCTTCTGACCAAGAATTCGGCATTTTACTACCAGACATAATTTCATTCATCAATTCTAATAAAGGAAGGGATAGTATTTCCTCCAAGATTTTATAAAACTCTCCTGGGAGGCCATCCGGTCCCGGGGCTTTCCCATTTCTCCTTCTATCTCTCTCTCCCTCTGCCTAATTACTTACGTTCCTAACTACCTACCTACCTACCTACCTACCTACCTACCTACCTACCTACCTACCTACCTACCTACCTACCTATCCACCTACTTTATTTCTCCCTCTCTCTCTATCCCTTTACCTACCTACCTACATTCTGTATTTCTCCCTCTCTCTCTATCCCTCTACCTACCTACCTACCTACCTACCTACCTACCTACCTACCTACCTACCTACCTATCCACCTACTTTATTTCTCCCCCTCTCTCTATCCCGTTACCTACCAACCTACCTACTGTATTTCTCCCTCTCTCTCTATCCCTCTACCTACCTACCTACCTACTGTATTTCTCCCTCTCTCTCTATCCATCTACCTACCTACCTACCTACCTACCTACCTACCTACCTACCTACCTATCTCCCTACTGTATTTCTCCCTCGCTCTCTCTCTATCCCCCTACCTACCTACATACCTACCTAACTACCTACCTACCTACCTACCTACTGTATTTCTCTCTCTCTCTCTCTCTATCCCTCTACCTACCTACCTACCTACCTACCTACCTACCTACTGTATTTCTCACTCTCTCTCTATCCCTCTACCTACCTATCCACCTACTTTATTTCTCACTCTCTCTCTATCCCTCTACCTACCTACCTACCCATCTCTCTACCTACTCTACCTACCTACCTACCTACTTACCTACCTACCTACCTACTGTATTTCTCCCTCACTCTCGATCCCTTTACCTTCCTACCTACCTACTGTATTTCTCTCTCTCTCTCTATCCCTCTACCTACCTACCTACTGTATTTCTCACTCTCTCTCCCTCTCTCCCTATAACTACCTACCTAACTACTGTATTTCTCCCTCTCTCTCTATCCCTCTACCTACCTACCTACCTACTGTATTTCTCACTCTCTCGCTATCCCGCTACCTACCTACCTACCTACCTACCTACCTACCTACCTACCTACCTATCCACCTACTTTATTTCTCCCTCTCTCTATATCCCTCTACCTACCTACCTACCTACCTACTGTATTTCTCCCTCTCTCTCTATCCCTCTACATATAATAATAATAATAATAATAATAAATAATAAATTTAATTTATAGACCGCTTCCTCTCCCCTAGGGGACTCGGAGCGGTGCACAGGGAAGTTAAAAATACAATAAATATACATAAATAATTAGATAAAAGGCAAATTAAACAATTATCCCTGCGCTAAAATCCCCCAATTAAATTACTAAAATCCCCTAAACCATAAAAAGAGACTACCCTAGGCCGGCCAAGCAGAAAAGATGTGTTTTTAATTTTAGACGGAAGGAGCGGAGGTCCGTGGTTGTTCTAATGTCGGGGGGAAGGTCGTTCCAGAGGGCTGGGCCCGCCATAGAGAAGGCCCTTCCCCTGGGCGTATCTCCCTACCTACTGCATTTCTCCCTCTCTCTCTATCCCCCTACCTACCTACCTACCCACCTACCTACCTACCTACCTACTTTATTTCTCAGTCTCTCTCTATCCCTCTACCTACCTATCCACCTACTTTATTTCTCACTCTCTCTCTATCCCTCTACATACCTACCTACTGCATTACTCCCTCTCTCTCTATCCCTTTACCTACCTGCCTACTGTATTTCTCACTCTCTCGCTATCCCTCTACCTACATACCTACTGTATTTCTCCCTCTCTCTCTATCCCTCTACCTACCTACCTACCTACCTACCTACCTACCTACCTACCTACCTACCTACCTACTGTATTTCTCCCTTTCTCTCGATACCTTTACATACCTACCTACCTACTGTATTTCTCCCTCTCTCTCTATCCCTCTACCAAAGTACCTACTGTATTTCTCCCTCTCTCGCTGTCCCGCTACCTACCTACCTACCTACCTTCTGTATTTCTCTCTATCTCTCTACATACCTATCCACCTACTGTATTTCTCCCTCTCTCTCTATCCCTTTACCTACCTACCTACTTTGTTTTTCCCGTCTCTCTCTATCCCTCTACATACCTGCCTGCCTGCCTGCCTGCCTGCCTGCCTGCCTGCCTGCCTGCCTGCCTGCCTGCCTACCTACCTACCTACCTACCTACCTACCTACCTACCTACCTACCTACCTAACCTACCTACTGTATTTCTCCCTCTCCCTTTCCCCCTACCTACCTACCAACCTACTGTATTTATCCCTCTCTCTTTCCCTCTACCTACCTAACTACCTACTGTATTTCTCCCCCTCACTTTATCCACCTACCTACCTACCTACCTACCTACCTACCAACCTACCTACCTAACTACCTACCTACCTACCTACCTACCTACCTACCTACCTACCTACCTACCTACCTAATGTATTTCTCCCTCTCTCTCTGTATCCACCTACCTACCTACCTACCTACCTGCCTACCTACCTACCTACCTGTATACCTACCTATCTGTCTACCTACTGTATTTCTCCTTCTATCTCTCTCTCCCTCTGCCTAATTACTTACGTTCCTACCTACCTACCTACCTACCTACCTACCTACCTACCTACCTACCTACCTACCTACTGTATTTCTCCCTCTCTTTCTGTATTCACCTCCCTCCCTCCCTCCCTCCCTCCCTCCCTACCTACCTACCTACCTACCTACCCACCTACCTACCTACCTACCTACTGTATTTCCCCCCCTCTCTCTATATTCCCCTACCTATCTACCTACCTAAATACCTAACTACCTAACTATCTACTGCATTTCTCCCCCTCTCTTTATCCACCTACCTACCTACTTACCTAGCTACTTAGCTACCTACTGTATTTCTCCCTCACTCTCGATCCCTTTACCTACCTACCTACCTACTGTATTTCTCCCTCTCTCTCTATCCCGTTACCTACCTACCTACCTACTATATTTCTCCCTCTCTCTCTATCCCTCTAAATACCTATCC
Organism: Rhabdophis nuchalis; assembly: GCA_039707465.1. Lineage (NCBI taxonomy): Eukaryota > Metazoa > Chordata > Lepidosauria > Squamata > Natricidae > Rhabdophis > Rhabdophis nuchalis. The sequence continues at coordinate 41,453 of JBDLLF010000110.1, forward strand.
ACCTACTGTATTTCTCCCCCTCTCTCTATCCCTTTACCTAGCTACCTACCGACTGTATTTCTCCCTCTCTCTATATATATATCCCTCTACCTTCCTACCTACCTACTGTATTTCTCTCTCTCTCTCTATCCCTCTACCTACCTACCTACTGTACTTCTCCCTCTCTCTCCCTCTCTCCCTATAACTACCAACCTAACTACCTACTGTATTTCTCTTTCTCTCTCTATCCCTCTACCTACCTACCCACCTACAGTATTTCTACCTCACTCTCTCTATCCCACTACCTACCTAACTACCTAACTACATTCTGTATTTTTCCCTCTTTCTCAATCCCTCTACCTCCCTACCTCCCTACTGTATTTCTACCTCTCTCTCTACCCCTCTACCTACCTACCTACCAACCTACCTACCTGCCTACTGTATTTCTGCCTCTCTCTCGATCCCTTTACCTACCTACCTACTGTATTTCTCATTCTCTCTCTATCCCTCTACCTACCTACCTACTGTATTTCTCCCTCCCTCTATATATATATCCCTCTACCTACCTACCTACCTACCTACCTACCTACCTACCTACCTACCTACCTACCTACTGTATTTCTCCCTCTCTCTCTATCCCTTTACCTACCTACCTACTGTATTTCTCACTCTCTTGCTATCCCGCTACCTACCTACCTACCTACTGTATTTCTCCCTCTCTCTCTATCCCTCTACTTACCTACCTAACTACCTACTGTATTTCGCCCACTCTCTCCCTCTCTCCTTCTAACTACCTACCTACCTACCTACCTACCTACCTACCTACCTACCTACCTACCTACCTACTGTATTTCTCTTTCTCTCTCTATCCCTCAACCTACCTACGCACTTACTGTATTTCTCCCTCACTCTCTCTATCCCACTACTTACCTAACTACCTACCTACTGTATTTCTCCCACTCTCTCAATCCCTCTGCCTACCTACCTACTGTATTTCTCCCTCCCTCTCTCTATATATCCCTCTACTTACCTACCTACCTACTGTATTTCTCCGTCTCTCTCTATTCCTTTACCTACCTTCATACCTACTGTATTTCTCCCTCTCTCGCTATCCCGCTACCTATCTACCTACCTACCTACTGTATTTCCCCCTCTCTCTCTATCCACCTACCTACCTACCTACCTACCTACTGTATTTCTCCCTCTCTCTGTATATATATATCCCTCTACCAACCTACCTACCTACTGTATTTCTCCCTCTCTCTCGATACCTTTAGATACCTACCTACCTACTGTATTTCTCCCTCTCTCTCTATCCCTCTACCAACCTACCTACTGTATTTCTCCCTCTCTCACTGTCCTGCTACCTACCTACCTTCTGTATTTCTCTCTATCTCTCTACCTACCTATCCACCTACTGTATTTCTCCCCCTCTCTCTATCCCGTTACCTACCAACCTACCTACTGTATTTCTCCCTCTCTCTCTATCCCTCTACCTACCTACCTACCTACTGTATTTCTCCCTCTCTCTCTATCCATCTACCTACCTTCCTACCTACCTACCTACCTACCTACCTACCTACCTACCTACCTATCTCCCTACTGTATTTCTCCCTCGCTCTCTCTCTATCCACCTACCTACCTACCTACCTACCTACCTACCTACCTCCCTACTGTATTTCTCCCTCGCTCTCTCTCTATCCCCCTAACTACCTACCTACCTACCTACCTACCTACCTACCTACCTACCTACCTAACTACCTACCTAGCTACCTACTGTATTTCTCCATCTCTCTTTATCCCTCTACCTACCTACCTACCTACCTACCTACCTACCTACCTACCTACCTACCTACTTTGTTTTTCCCATCTCTCTCTATCCCTCTACATACCTGCCTGCCTGCCTGCCTACCTACCTACCTACCTACCTAACAACCTACCTACCTAACCTACCTACTGTATTTCTCCCTCTCCCTTTCCCCCTACCTACCTACCAACCTACTGTATTTATCCCTCTCTCTTTCCCTCTACCTACCTAACTACCTACTGTATTTCTCCCCCTCACTTTATCCACCTTCCTACCTACCTACCTACCTACCTACCTACCTACCTACCTACCTACCTACCTACCTACCAACCTACCTACCTACCTACCTACCTACCTAATGTATTTCTCCCCCTCACTTTATCCACCTTCCTACCTACCTACCTACCTACCTACCTACCTACCTACCTACCTACCTACCTACCTACCTAATGTATTTCTCCCTCTCTCTCTGTATCCACCTACCTACCTACCTACCTACCTGCCTACCTACCTACCTACCTGTATACCTACCTATCTTTCTACCTACAGTATTTCTCCTTCTCTCTCTCTCCCTCTGCCTAATTACTTACGTTCCTACCTACCTACCTACCTACCTACCTACCTACCTACCTACCTACCTACCTACCTACTGTATTTCCCCCCTCTCTCTATATTCCCCTACCTATCTACCTACCTAAATACCTAACTACCTAACTACCTAACTATCTACTGCATTTCTCCCCCTCTCTTTATCCACCTACCTACCTACTTACCTACCTACCTACCTACCTACTATATTTCTCCCTCTCTCTCTATCCCTCTAAATACCGATCCACCTACTGTATTTCTCCCCCTCTCTCTATCCCTTTACCTACCTACCTACCTACTGTATTTCTGCCTCTCTCTATATATATATCCCTCTACCTTCCTACCTACCTACTGTATTTCTCTCTCTCTCTCTATCCCTCTACCTACCTACCTACTGTATTTCTCCCACTCTCTCCCTCTCTCCTTCTAACTACCTACCTACTGTATTTCTCTTTCTCTCTCTATCCCTCTACCTACCTACCCACTTACTTCTCCGGGTGCCGTCCACTAGACTTTGTCAGCGGGCGACGCCCAGGGGAAGGGCCTTCTCTGTGGCGGGCCCAGCCCTCTGGAACGACCTTCCCCCCGACATTAGAACAACCACGGACCTCCGCTCCTTCCGTCAGAAATTAAAAACATACTTTTTCTACTTGGCCGGCCTAGGTTAGTCTCTACCTTTTAGGGTTTAGGAATCATTAGTTTTAATATGGGGATTTTAGTGCAGGGACAATTAAATTTAATTTGTTTTTACTTATTGTATCTATTTTTGTATATTTTTATGTGTTTTAATTCTTCCCTGTACACCGCTCCGAGTCCCCTTGGGGAGAGGATGCGGTATATACAAATAAAATATTATTATTATTATTATTATTACTGTATTTCTCCCTCACTCTCTCTATCCCACTACTTACCTAACTACCTACCTACTGTATTTCTCCCCCTCTCTCTATCCCGTTACCTACCTACCTACCTACTGTATTTCTCCCACTCTCTCTATCCCTCTGCCTACCTACCTACTGTATTTCTCCCTCCCTCTCTCTATATATCCCTCTACTTACCTACCTACCTACTGTATTTCTCCCTCTCTCTCTATTCCTTTACCTACCTTCCTACCTACTGTATTTCTCCCTCTCTCGCTATCCCGCTGTAGCGGCAAAAACCAGGCACACCACAGACTGGTTCTAACGAAGGAACGAGAGACCACGAAGGTAGTAGAGAAACAGGATTTATTGACATGTCAAGAGTTCAGAGTGCTCTCGCACTGAAGACTGAACTGCCTGGGCAACGCCCAGGGAGTTAGTTTTATACCTTCGTTCTTAATACAGAAACACATATGGATAAAAGCAGAAGTTAACTTTGGAATAGTACAGAAACAGAAGTTAACAGCAAAAATTAATACGTGTCCTATAAATGCATAGTCATTTGTTTAATGCCAGCTATAGTTCCCATATAGGGTTTACACCTCCCCTTCTCCCCCAGTTACTTCCTCTTTCCATCCAGCAGTATTTGTTATACTTTGAGAACTTTTAAGAACAGAGAAGTACACCCACACATCTTACCCAAGGTGTCCAAAGGGCAAGCGGGCAAATCTCCCAAGGGGTCAGGGTTGACCCAGGGTCCAGGAATTGGGGTCCCTGGCCCCTCTGCCACATTCCCCCCTTTGGAAGTCCACCATAATCAAAAGATTACTGTGGAGTTTCATAAATGTTAGACTTTGGATTTCCTGCAGCCCAGACTATATATTCCCATATAGCCATTGCCCTAACCTTAGCATTCTTCTCTACCAGTAAGGAAACAGTGGTTGAAATGGTTCATACAAAAATAGGGAGGATACAAGGGAGAATGACACAGCCTGCAGCAATAAGCCCAACGAAAGTGACCATGGCCTAGAGGCCTGGCAATTAGGGGAACCAGGAGTCAAAGGCAGAGGCAGCCGCACATCAATGGTTAGCTGTTTAATGACTTTTCCTGTCTCATCCATCTGGAGAAAACAATTAGAAAGATAAAATTTACCACAAACCCCACATTCCTTGACCACAATATAATCCAGTGCTAGTGTATTCTGATGGACCGCAGTCCTCAGTTTACCTGTGGCTTCCGACAAAATATTCAGAGATTTGTCCAGCCTTTGACCAACGAGGTCAAGTACTGCCTGTAGCCTGATGATTCCATCAAGCATGTAAATCACCAGGAGGGTGACTCTAAAATTTCTACACCAACAGCTCTAGGGCCAACAATGGGGAGGCAGCTCATCGCCATCCCTTTCAAGGAGTATTGTGGTCCTGGTCTTTCCCCACAGAACTGGCTTGCTTGGAAAAGCATTGTAAGATGAAGGGCCAGTAGACAAACACACTCAACAATTTTGACTCAGGGCAGGGTCAGACTGGACCCAGTCCCAATATTTGTAACATATAGCTACCCTTTCCCAATTGGTACCGGGATGGTCAAATGCTTGACCTTTTATCTTGGGTTTGGCCTACCATTCCCTTCCTACGCATAGACTATGCACCTTTTGCGGGAACGGACCTGTCCCAAAGCGTCCACACCCTGCAACCTGATCCCACCCTGGTCCTTGGGGTTCTCAACATCCTCAGAACCTCCTTCAAGGGCAAGGGGGTCGGTCGAGCATCCACACAACATTGGGAACTAATATTCAGGACCTTGTCATTTAACAGGCCCTTTGCCAATAACAGCCAAAGCCAATAATTGTCCGTTAACAAAACGTCGCCAAACACAACTCTCTTAACCTACCACATTAGGGAGAAGGCGGGGGTTATTTATGATTTGGGTAAGGGCAATATCAGTCTTAGGCATTCCACAAAACCACCTCTTGTTCGTAACATACAATGTCCAGAGTCCTAGGACCAACACAGTACTACAGAGAGTCCACTCCCTGATTTCTCAAAGACACAGCACCCGTCTTTCCAAAGAAGAGGCAATCCCAAAAGAATGAACATCCAATACAGCAAAGCACAATAATGGCAAGCACAGTCACTAAAGCAAGAGATAATGCAGTTATGACTATGAACACTTGGCTTGCCTTTTCCTGACAGGTGCTCGAACTTTCTAATACATCCAATATCTAATAAATAGAACGTTGTCTTCCTCCTCCAAATCTTCGGCCGTACGTTGAGAAATCAGCTTCCAGGAGTGATTTCAGTAGGGCCTCTTCTGCCCCGTATGTAGCCTGCCCATTGCCGGTAGGACAGTTATAGGGGGCGCTTCTTCAAGCACTAGATGTTGGGCCTCAACCTGGTCTGCCTCACAATATTGCAAGTGGGCCCTTCCACCTAGGTTTCAAATTGTCCGCTTTCCACTTTCAAAAGGAGATAACCACATTCCCTGATAACCTCATTCCCTCCTTCAGAGTGCATTGCACAGACCAAAGTGCCAGTGACAATGCATTCACCCATTCAAGGTGAGTTTCAAGACACACTTTGTCCTTGAGTAGGATCATCCCAGGTCACTGACATGTTCCCTTTTCTGCTGGATCCGACCATCCAGCTTGGAGAAATTGTGCAGATTCCCTCAAATGGAATCTTTAATTTCCCTGAGCAAGCACACTAGTTGCTCTTCCTTAAAAGAGGGCTATCAAGAGTCCTCTTACAGCATGGACATGTAATGTGAGGATTGCATATTTAGAATCAGTCCAAATGTTTATACTTTCATTCTGTGCCCCTTCTAGTGCTCGTATTAAAGCCCACTACTCTGCTACTTGAACACTAATGCTCTTTGTTTCTAATACTCCCTGAATTGCATGACTAGTAAACATAGTAATTGGCAGCCTAAAAGCCAATTTATCAGCTTCCTTGATCAGAAGAGCGATTGCATCAAGGATTTTAGGGCAAAGTGCCCCTCCCTTTTGCTAACTTTAGGGGATGTTGCCACTTCCCCTTTTCTTGAGTCCGGACTTCCAGAGCTGTGTTGCCTTTTCCGCCCGCTTACAAATTGAAAAGTTTTCTCAAAGTTGGTAAGTTATTCTCACTTTCAATTTTAAAATGCCTGTTTTTGTTCCTGTGTCCAACCAAAGGTCTCCTTTTTTCCACTAATATTTTAACCAGTCCACTAATAGATGAAGATTACTTAAAAGGTTATGGTAGGACTGTTCTATTTTGGCTGCTACAGCCGCAATCAACAATAAAAAGCTTAAAATGATTACTAAATATTTAAAGGGGCATTCCTCTCTCAGCTAGTTTATGCTATAACTATTTTCCAGCATCTGCACTCCATGCCACATACATTTATAGATTCTTAGAGGTCTAATTATGAAGGTTTCCTCCTTGTTAAGATAATACAATACAATACCAGAGTTGGAAGGGACCTTAGAGGTCTTCTAGTCCAACCCCCTGCTTAGGCAGGAAACCCTATACCATTCCAGACAAGTGGCCATCCAACCTCTCCTTAAAGGCTTCCAGGGTTGGGGCATTCACAACCTCTGGAGGCAAGCTGCTCCACTGATTAATTATTCTAACTGTCAGGAAACTCCTCCTCATTTCTAAGTTGCTTCTCTCCTTGATTAGTTTCCACCCATTGCTTCTTTTTCTACCCTCAGGTGCCTTGGAGAATAGTTTGACTCCCTCTTCATTGTGGTAACCCCTGAGATATTGGAACACTGCTATCATGTCTCCTCTACATCTTTTGTCTTCTCTTATCTATGTCACTTTTGTGGATTCATACAGTGGTTTGGCCAGCAGGGCAAAATTTGGATTTTCAGTGTTTTCTCTGTTGTAATTAATTTCTTTGAACCTCCCAGCGAACGCTGGCCTATTTTTAAAGATTCAAAGTTCTCTATACATATCCTTTGGAACCTCCTAGCAGACGCTAGCGTATTTTTAAAGATCCAGATGTATAGAGTAACATGTATTGAAGAGGCATTCGAGGAATGCTTCCTTCACCACCCATGTTCTATTGCTAAGACACTGTCACCGACCTGGGGTGCCAGGGGTAACTTAACCTCCCACACAATTCTTCCGGCAGGTCCCCTGGCCTCCCACCTTTCTAAGAGCTTCGGCGAGGAAAAAATGTGTTTCCTCTTTGAAGTTCCTTCTTTGAGGTTTCGAGCCCAATTAATATACATTTTGTATGCTCATTCCACAAGTTCAGAGATGCCTTTCTTGGGCCCCCCTTCTCGTCTCCTGTAATTTTTTTCCTAATGTCATCTGCACAGTGACCAACGAAGACCATACTGACCATTCTCACATTTTACGCTGCTCCCCCTCAGCTCCTGGCAATAAAATTTCTCTTAGAGGCAATTTGAGTTTTTGTCTCAACTACTCCCTTGGACCGGGTTTGTGGTCCACTTGATCTGTCTCTTAAGGAACCCCCCCCTTTTTTTTAAACACTTAAACACATCAACAAAGACAAGCTAAAACAACACAGAAACTAAATGTTCCTGGTGAGACTTTTCTTTCCTTTTCTCTCTCTTTCTTGTTACTCAGTGACCTTAACAGCAAGAGGAGAGCTCAAAATAACAGTATAAGGTCCCCGCCACTTAGGGCCCAGCACCTCCCGTTTCCAATCCTTAACCCAAACCTCCTGTCCCGGGGTAAAGAAGTGAGCGGGGGTGTCAATCAAATGGGGACGGGCAGAAAGCACGTATTTCTGCAACTAGTGGACTATGGCATTGAGGGCTTGCAATTGCTTAAGCCAGACCGAATCCCCCAACTGGACAGTAGCCGGGGTCTGAGGGGCCACAAGATCGGGCACACGGCTAAAGAGTAACTCGAAGGGGGAGACCCCTAAGGATTTGGAGGGAGCACAGCGTACAGCCAAAAGGGCCATTCGACCTGGCAAAATGCCCGGAGCTTGCGTCTGCTCCATTCAATGCCATAGTCCTGCGACCGATAAGCCGCCTTAAAGTGAGTCAACATGCACTATAGGGGGTGTGTCGGGTTGGGAACTACCACCTCCCATGGTCCTCCCAGGGCACCAGACAGACGTGATAGGAAAAGGGATGAGAGGAAGGTAAGGGGTCCGTTCCTCTCAGGATGACACAAGGGAGCTTCTCAACCACTCACGCCCGACCCAGGGAGCCGGAACTCACGGTCTCCGTAGGGAACTGCGGACGCCAAACATACACACACACACACACGCCACTGGCCTAGGGTGCCGGCCAACTCAACGGTCACCGTAAGAAAACGTAGCAGCAACAGTGACAAGTCTCACTTATGGACAGTCCTCCCCTGCCAATACCCCTTCCCTCAAAACGTGATGGGATAACGTGATGGGATTAGCATCCGTCTCCGGCTCTCTTGGAGTCCGGGTTGGTATCGGCTAGTAGCGAGGGGAATCGGGCCTCGCCTCCCACTCGCCAGTCGGGTGTTACTGTCCGGGGCTTCTGGCTCGTCAGCCAGGCATCGGCATGCCAGCCGGGTATGGGTCCCACAATACTTGCCTGCAGGGCTTTTCCTCCACTCCTTGGCCGGCCGGCTGGAGAGATCCTGGTCTCTGGTCCTTCTCAAGTGGTTCTTGGGGTTGTCAGCCGCTGGTGCTCGAGAGTCTCCTCAGCCAGGGAGAAGTCCCTTGGAACAAAATGGTCCGTTGGCGCCTGGGAAATTCCCTCCAGCACCGGGGTGAGCACCCCAGAAGGTCCCAACGACCCCTCGATTCCCGGTCAGGGAACCAGAATGTAGCGGCAAAAACCAGGCACACCACAGACTGGTTCTAACGAAGGAACGAGAGACCACGAAGGTAGTAGAGAAACAGGATTTATTGACATGTCAAGAGTTCAGAGTGCTCTCGCACTGAAGACTGAACTGCCTGGGCAACGCCCAGGGAGTTAGTTTTATACCTTCGTCCTTAATACAGAAACACATATGGATAAAAGCAGAAGTTAACTTTGGAATAGTACAGAAACAGAAGTTAACAGCAAAAATTAATACGTGTCCTATAAATCCATAGTCATTTGTTTAATGCCAGCTATAGTTCCCATATAGGGTTTACACCTCCCCTTCTCCCCCAGTTACTTCCTCTTTCCATCCAGCAGTATTTGTTATACTTTGAGAACTTTTAAGAACAGAGAAGTACACCCACACATCTTACCCAAGCTGTCCAAAGGGCAAGCGGGCAAATCTCCCAAGGGGTCACGATTGACCCAGGGTCCAGGAATTGGGGTCCCTGGCCCCTCTGCCACACCGCTACCTACCTACCTACTGTATTTCCCCCTCTCTCTCTATCCACCCACCTACCTACCTACCTACCTACCTACCTACTGTATTTCTCCCTCTCTCTCTCTATATATATATCCCTCTACCAACCTACCTACCTACTGTATTTCTCCCTCTCTTTCTATCCCTCTACCTACCTACCTACCTACCTACCTACCTACCTACCTACATATCCACCTACTTTATTTCTCCCTCTCTCTCTCTATCCCTTTACCTACCTACCTACCTACTGTATTTCTCCCTCTCTCGCTATCCGGTCCGGTCCGCTCCCACAGAGAGGGCCTTCTCCGGGTGCTGTTGGCTGGGCAATGCCGGTTGGCGACACCCAGGGGAAGGGCCTTCTCTGTGGCGGGCCCGGCCCTCTGCAACGACCTACCCCCCGACCTTCGCACTACCTCGGACCTCCGCCTCTTCCGCCAACGTCTTAAGACGCATTTATTCCAACAAGCTGGCCTAGGATAGCCCCCGTTCTGACTTTTATACATAAATTATAATTTGGTAGGGTTTTTAAATATGGGTTTTAGCACGGGTAAATAATTTAATATATTTTAATGTTGTATATTGTATTTATTGTGGTTTTTAAATAATGCCTGTGCGCCGCCCTGGGTCCTAACAAGGAGAAGGGCGGGGTATAAATGCAAATAAATAAATAAATAAATAAATATCCTGCTACCTACCTACCTACCTACTGTATTTCTCACTCTCTCTCTATCCCTCTACCTACCTACCTACTGTATTTCTCACTCTCTCTATATATATATCCCTTTACCAACCTACCTACCTACCTACCTACTGTTTCTCTCCCTCCCTCTCTATCCCTCTACACACCTCCCTTCCTACTGCATTTCTCCCTCTCTCTCCATCTACCTACCTACCTACCTACCTACCTACCTACTGTATTTCTCCCTCCCTCTTTCTATCCCCCTATCTACCTACCTACCTACCTACCTACTGTATTTCTCCCTCTCTCTCTATCCCTTTACCTACCTACCTACCTACCTACAGTATTTCTCCCTCTCTCCCTCTACCTTCCTACCTACCTACTGTATTTCTCCCTCTCTCTCCCTCTCTCCCTCTAACTACCTACCTACCTACCTACTGTATTTCTCCCTCTCTCTCTATCCCTCTACCTACCTACCTACTGTATTTCTCCCTCTCTCTCTATCCCTTTACCTACCTACCTACCTACCTACCTACTGTATTTCTCCCTCTCTCGCTATCCACCTACCTACCTACCTACCTACCCATCTACCTACCAACCTACCTACCTACCTACCTACTGTATTTCTCCCTCTCTCTCTATCCCTCTAGCTACCTAGCTACCTACGTACCTGTCTACCTGTCTACCTGTCTACCTGTCTACCTGTCTACCTAACTACCTACCTACCTTCCTACCTACCTTCCTTCCTACCTACCTACCTACCTACCTACCTACCTACCTACCTACCTACCTACCTACCTACCTACTGTATTTCTCACCTCTTTATCCCTCTACCTGCCTACCTGCCTGCCTACCTGCCAGCCTACCTACGTACCTGTCTACCTACGTACCTGTCTACCTACCTACCTTCATACCTACCTACCTACTCTATTTCTCCCTCATTCGCTCTCTATCCCCCTACCTACCTGCCTGCCTACCTGCCAGCCTACCTACGTACCTGTCTGCCTACCGACCTACCTACCTACATACATACCTACCTACTCTATTTCTCCCTCGCTCGCTCTCTATCCCCCTACCTATCTACCTACCTACCTACCTACCTTACCTACCTACCGACCGACCTACCTACCTACTGTATTTCTCCCTCACTCTCTCTCTATCCCCCTACATACATACCTACCTACCTAACTACCTACCTACCTAACTACCTACTGTATTTCTCCCCCTCACTCTCTATCCACCTACCTACCTACCTACCTACCTACCTACCTACCTACCTACCTACCTACCTACTGTATTTCTCCCCCTCACTCTCTATCCCCCTACCTACCTACTTACCTACCTACCTACCTACCTACCTACTCTATTTCTCCCTCGCTCGCTCTCTATGCCTCTACCTACCTACCTACCTACCTTACCTACCTACCTACCGACCTACCGACCTACTGTATTTCTCCCTCACTCTCTCTCTATCCCCCTACATACATACCTACCTACCTACATACCTACCTACCTAACTACCAACCTAACTACCTACTATATTTCTCCCCCTCACTCTCTATCCCCCTACCTACCTACTTACCTACCTACCTACCTACCTACCTACCTACCTACCTACCTACCTACCTACCTACTGTATTTCTGTCTCTCCCTCTCTATCCCTCTACCTACCTAAATACCTACCTACCTACCTACTGTATTTCTCCCTCTCTCACTATCCACCTACCTACCTACCTACCTACCTACCCACCCACCTACCTACCTACCTACCTACTGCATTTCTCCCTCCCTCTCTCTCTATATCCCTCTACCTTACTACCTACCTCCTGTATTTCTACCTCTCTCTCAATCCCTCTAACTACCTACCTACCTACTGTATTTCTCCCTCTCTCGATATCCCGCTACCTACCTACCTACCTACTGTATTTCTCACTCTCTCTCTATCCCTCTACCTACCTTCCTACCTACCTACCTACCTACCTACCTACCTACCTACCTACCTACCTACCTACCTACTGTATTTCTCCCTCTCTCACTATCCCGCTACCTACCTACTGTATTTCTCCTTCTCTATCTTTCACTCTACCTACCTACCTACCTACTGTATTTCTCACTCTCTCTCTATCTTTCTACCTACCTACCTACCTACCTACTGTATTTCTCCCTCTCTCCCTCTACCTACCTACCTACATACTGTATTTCTGCCTCCCTCCCTCTCTCTCCCTCTACCTACCTACCTACCTACCTACCTACCTACATACATACTGTATTTCTCCCTCTCTCTCTATCCCTCTACCTGCCTACCTACTGTATTTCTCACTCTCTCTATATCCCCCTACCTATCTACCTACCTACCTACCTACCTACCTACTGTATTTCTCCCTCTGTCTCGATCCCTTTACCTACCTACCTACACACTGTATTTCTCCTTCTCTCGCTATCCCGTTACCTACCCACTGTATTTCTCACTCTCTCTCTATCCCTTTACCTACATACCTACTGTATTTCTCCCTCCCTCTCTCTATATATCCCTCTACCTACCTACCTACCTACTTTATTTCTCCCTCTCTCTCTATCCCTTTACCTACCTACCTACCTACTGTATTTCTCCCTCTCTCGCTATCCCGCTACCTACCTACCTACCTACTGAATTTCTCACTCTCTCTCTATCCCCCTACCTACCTAACTACCTATTTTATTTGTCCCTCTCTCTCTATTCCTCTACATACCTCCCTACCTACTGCATTTCTCCCTCTCTCGCTATCCCTCTATCTACCTACCTACCTACCTACTGTATTTCTCCCTCTCTCGCTATCCCGCTACCTACCTACCTACCTACTGTATTTCTCACTCTCTCTCTATCCCTCTACCTACCTACCTACCTACCTACTGTATTTCTCCTTCTCTATCTTTCACTCTACCTAACTACCTACCTACTATATTTCTCACTGTCTCCCTCTACCTACCTACCTACCTACCTACCTACCTAACTACCTACCTACCTACATACATACATACATACATACATACTGTATTTCTCCCTCTCTATCCCTCTACCTGCCTACCTACTGTATTTCTCACTCTCTCTATATATATATCCCTCTACCTTACTACCTACCTCCTGTATTTCTACCTCTCTCTCAATCCCTCTAACTAACTACCTACCTACTGTATTTCTCCCTCTCTCGCTATCCCGCTACCTACCTACCTACCTACTGTATTTCTCACTCTCTCTCTATCCTTCTACCTACCTACCTACCTACCTACCTACCTACCTACCTACCTACCTACCTACCTACCTACCTACCTACTGTATTTCTCCCTCTCTCTATATATATATCCCTCTACCAACATACCTACCTACTGTATTTCTCTCTCTCTCTATCCCTTAACCTACCTACCTACCTACTGTATTTCTCCCTCTCTCACTACCTACCTACCTACCTACATAGATACTGTATTTCTCCCTCTCTCTCTATCCCTCTACCTGCCTACGTACTTTATTTCCCACTCTCTCTATATCCCTCTACCTACCTACCTACCTACCTACCTACCTACCTACCTACCTACTGTATTACTCCCTCTCTCTCTATTCCTCTACATACCTCCCTACCTACTGCATTTCTCCCTCTCTCTCTCTATCCCTCTATCTACCTACCTACCTACCTACTGTATTTCTCCCTCTCTCGCTATCCCGCTACCTACCTACCTACCTACTGTATTTCTCACTCTCTCTCTATCCCTCTACCTACCTACCTACCTACCTACTGTATTTCTCCTTCTCTATCTTTCACTCTACCTACCTACCTACCTACTGTATTTCTCCCTCTCTCTCTATCTTTCTACCTACCTACCTACCTACCTACCTACTGTATTTCTCACTGTCTCCCTCTACCTACCTACCTACCTACCTACCTACCTACCTACCTACTGCATTTCTCCCTCCCTCTCTCTCTATATCCCTCTACCTTACTACCTACCTCCTGTATTTCTACCTCTCTCTCAATCCCTCTAACTAACTACCTACCTACTGTATTTCTCCCTCTCTCGCTATCCTTCTACCTACCTACCTACCTACCTACCTACCTACCTACCTACCTACTGTATTTCTCCCTCTCTCTATATATATATCCCTCTACCAACATACCTACCTACTGTATTTCTCTCTCTCTCTATCCCTTAACCTACCTACCTACTGTATTTCTCTCTCTCTCTATCCGTCTACCTACCTACCTACTGTATTTCTCCTTCTCTATCTTTCACTCTACCTACCTACCTATCTACTGTATTTCTCCCTCTCTCTCTATCTTTCTACCTACCTACCTACCTACCTACCTACTGTATTTCTCCCTCTCTCCCTCTACCTACCTACCTACATACTGTATTTCTCCATCCCTCCCTCTCTCTCCCTCTACCTATCTACCTACCTACCTACCTACCTACCTACCTACCTACCTACCTACCTTACTACCTACCTACCTACCTACCTACCTACCTACCTACCTACCTACCTACCTACCTACATACTGTATTTCTCCCTCTCTCTCTATCCCTCTACCTGCCTACCTACTGTATTTCTCACTCTCTCTATATCCGTCTACCTACCTACCTACCTACCTACTGTATTTCTCCCTCCCTCTCGATCCCTTTACCTACCTACCTAACTACTGAATTTCTCACTCTCTCTCTATCCCCCTACCTACCTACCTACCAACCTACATACAGTATTTCTCACTCTCTCTCTATCCCTCTACCTGCCTACGTACTGTATTTCTCACTCTCTCTATATCCCTCTACCTACCTACCTACCTACCTACCTACCTACCTACCTACCTACCTACCTACCTACATACTGTATTACTCCCTCTGTCTCGATCCCTTTACCTACCTACCTACCTACACACTGTATTTCTCCCTCCCTCTCTCTATATATCCCTCTACCTACCTACCTACCTACTGTATTTCTCCCTCTCTCCCTCTACCTACCTACCTACATACTGTATTTCTCCCTCCCTCCCTCTCTCTCCCTCTACCTACCTACCTACCTACCTACCTACCTACCTACCTACCTACATACTGTATTTCTCCCTCTCTCTCTATCCCTCTACCTGCCTACCTACTGTATTTCTCACTCTCTCTATATCCCTCTACCTACCTACCTACCTACTGTATTTCTACCTCCCTCTCGATCCCTTTACCTACCTACCTAACTACTGAATTTCTCACTCTCTCTCTATCCCCCTACCTACCTACCTACCTACCTACCTACATACATACATACTGTATTTCTCCCTCTCTCTCTATCCCTCTACCTGCCTACGTACTTTATTTCCCACTCTCTCTATATCCCTCTACCTACCTACCTACCTACCTACCTACCTACCTACCTACCTACCTACCTACCTACTGTATTACTCCCTCTCTCTCTATTCCTCTACATACCTCCCTACCTACTGCATTTCTCCCTCTCTCTCTCTATCCCTCTATCTACCTACCTACCTACCTACTGTATTTCTCCCTCTCTCGCTATCCCGCTACCTACCTACCTACTGTATTTCTCACTCTCTCTCTATCCCTCTACCTACCTACCTACCTACCTACCTACTGTATTTCTCCTTCTCTATCTTTCACTCTACCTACCTACCTACCTACTGTATTTCTCCCTCTCTCTCTATCTTTCTACCTACCTACCTACCTACCTACCTACTGTATTTCTCACTGTCTCCCTCTACCTACCTACCTACCTACCTACCTACCTACCTACTGCATTTCTCCCTCCCTCTCTCTCTATATCCCTCTACCTTACTACCTACCTCCTGTATTTCTACCTCTCTCTCAATCCCTCTAACTAACTACCTACCTACTGTATTTCTCCCTCTCTCGCTATCCTTCTACCTACCTACCTACCTACCTACCTACCTACCTACCTACCTACTGTATTTCTCCCTCTCTCCCTCTACCTACCTACCTACATACTGTATTTCTCCCTCCCTCCCTCCCTCTCTCTCCCTCTACCTACCTACCTACCTACCTACCTACCTACCTACCTACCTACCTACCTACATACTGTATTTCTCCCTCTCTCTCTATCCCTCTACCTGACTACCTACTGTATTTCTCACTCTCTCTATATCCCTCTACCTACCTACCTACCTACCTACTGTATTTCTCCCTCCCTCTCGATCCCTTTACCTACCTACCTAACTACTGAATTTCTCACTCTCTCTCTATCCCCCTACCTACCTACCTACCTACATACCTACCTACCTACATACATACTGTATTTCTCCCTCTCTCTCTATCCCTCTACCTGCCTACGTACTTTATTTCCCACTCTCTCTATATCCCTCTACCTACCTACCTACCTACCTACCTACCTACCTACCTACCTACCTACCTACCTACTGTATTACTCCCTCTCTCTCTATTCCTCTACATACCTCCCTACCTACTGCATTTCTCCCTCTCTCTCTCTATCCCTCTATCTACCTACCTACCTACCTACTGTATTTCTCCCTCTCTCGCTATCCCGCTACCTACCTACCTACCTACTGTATTTCTCACTCTCTCTCTATCCCTCTACCTACCTACCTACCTACTGTATTTCTCCTTCTCTATCTTTCACTCTACCTACCTACTGTATTTCTCCCTCTCTCTCTATCTTTCTACCTACCTACCTACCTACCTACCTACTGTATTTCTCACTGTCTCCCTCTACCTACCTACCTACCTACCTACCTACTGCATTTCTCCCTCCCTCTCTCTCTATATCCCTCTACCTTACTACCTACCTCCTGTATTTCTACCTCTCTCTCAATCCCTCTAACTAACTACCTACCTACTCTATTTCTCCCTCTCTCGCTATCCTTCTACCTACCTACCTACCTACCTACCTACCTACCTACCTACCTACCTACCTACCTACCTACCTACCTACCTACCTACCTACCTACCTACCTACCTACCTACTGTATTTCTCTCTATCTCTATCCCTTAACCTACCTACCTACCTACTGTATTTCTCACTCTCTCTCTATCTGTCTACCTACCTACCTACCTACCTACTGTATTTCTCCTTCTCTATGTTTCACTCTACCTACCTACCTATCTACTGTATTTCTCCCTCTCTCTCTATCTTTCTACCTACCTACCTACCTACCTACTGTATTTCTCCCTCTCTCCCTCTACCTACCTACCTACATACTGTATTTCTCCCTCCCTCCCTCTCTCTCCCTCTACCTACCTACCTACCTACCTACCTACCTACCTACCTACCTACCTACTGTATTTCTCCCTCTCTCTCTATCCCTCTAACTAACTACCTACTGTATTTCTCACTCTCTCTCTATCCCTCTACCTACCTACCTACCTACCTACTGTATTTCTCCCTCCCTCTCGATCCCTTTACCTACCTACCTAACTACTGAATTTCTCACTCTCTCTCTATCCCCCTACCTACCTACCTACCTACATACAGTATTTCTCACTCTCTCTCTATCCCTCTACCTGCCTACGTACTGTATTTCTCACTCTCTCTATATCCCTCTACCTACCTACCTACCTACCTACCTACCTACCTACCTACCTACCTACCTACTGTATTACTCCCTCTGTCTCGATCCCTTTACCTACCTACCTACACACTGTATTTCTCCCTCTCTCGCTATCCCGTTACCTACCCACTGTATTTCTCACTCTCTCTCTATTCCTTTACCTACATACCTACTGTATTTCTCCCTCCCTCTCTCTATATATCCCTCTACCTACCAACCTACCTACTGTATTTCTCCCTCTCTCCCTCTACCTACCTACCTACATACTGTATTTCTCCCGCCCTCCCTCTCTCTCCCTCTACCTACCTACCTACCTACCTACCTACCTACCTACCTACCTACCTACATACTGTATTTCTCCCTCTCTCTCTATCCCTCTACCTGCCTACCTACTGTATTTCTCACTCTCTCTATATCCCTCTACCTACCTACCTACCTACTGTATTTCTCCCTCCCTCTCGATCCCTTTACCTACCTACCTAACTACTGAATTTCTCCCTCTCTCTCTATCCCCCTACCTACCTACCTACCTACCTACCTACATACATACTGTATTTCTCCCTCTCTCTCTATCCCTCTACCTGCCTACGTACTTTATTTCCCACTCTCTCTATATCCCTCTACCTACCTACCTACCTACCTACCTACCTACCTACCTACCTACCTACCTACCTACCTACCTACCTACTGTATTACTCCCTCTCTCTCTATTCCTCTACATACCTCCCTACCTACTGCATTTCTCCCTCTCTCTCTCTATCCCTCTATCTACCTACCTACCTACCTACTGTATTTCTCCCTCTCTTGCTATCCCGCTACCTACCTACCTACCTACTGTATTTCTCACTCTCTCTCTATCCCTCTACCTACCTACCTACCTACCTACCTACCTACTGTATTTCTCCTTCTCTATCTTTCACTCTACCTACCTACCTACCTACTGTATTTCTCCCTCTCTCTCTATCTTTCTACCTACCTACCTCCCTACCTACTGTATTTCTCACTGTCTCCCTCTACCTACCTACCTACCTACTGCATTTCTCCCTCCCTCTCTCTCTATATCCCTCTACCTTACTACCTACCTCCTGTATTTCTACCTCTCTCTCAATCCCTCTAACTAACTACCTACCTACTGTATTTCTCCCTCTCTCGCTATCCTTCTACCTACCTACCTACCTACCTACCTACCTACCTACCTACCTACTGTATTTCTCCCTCTCTCTATATATATATCCCTCTACCAACATACCTACCTACTGTATTTCTCTCTCTCTCTATCCCTTAACCTACCTACCTACCTACTGTATTTCTCACTCTCTCTCTATCCGTCTACCTACCTACCTACCTACCTACTGTATTTCTCCTTCTCTATCTTTCACTCTACCTACCTACCTATCTACTGTATTTCTCCCTCTCTCTCTATCTTTCTACCTACCTACCTACCTACCTACCTACCTACTGTATTTCTCCCTCTCTCCCTCTACCTACCTACCTACATACTGTATTTCTCCCTCCCTCCCTCTCTCTCCCTCTACCTACCTACCTACCTACCTACCTACCTACCTACCTACCTACCTAACTACCTACCTACCTACCTACCTACCTACCTACCTACCTACCTACCTACCTACCTACTGTATTTCTCCCTCTCTCTCTATCCCTCTACCTGCCTACCTACTGTATTTCTCACTCTCTCTATATCCCTCTACCTACCTACCTACCTACTGTATTTCTCCCTCCCTCTCGATCCCTTTACCTACCTACCTAACTACTGAATTTCTCACTCTCTCTCTATCCCCCTACCTACTTACCTACCTACCTACCTACCTACAGTATTTCTCACTCTCTCTCTATCCCGCTACATACCTACCTACTGTATTACTCCCTCTGTCTCGATCCCTTTACCTACCTACCTACACACTGTATTTCTCCCTCTCTCGCTATCCCGTTACCTACCCACTGTATTTCTCACTCTCTCTCTATTCCTTTACCTACATACCTACTGTATTTCTCCCTCCCTCTCTCTATATATCCCTCTACCTACCTACCTACCTACTGTATTTCTCCTTCTCTCTCTATCCCTCTACCTACCTATCCACCTACTTTATTTCTCCCTCTCTCTCTATCCCTTTACCTACCTACCTACCTACTGTATTTCTCCCTCTCTCGCTATCCCGCTACCTACCTACCTACCTAGTGAATTTCTCACTCTCTCTCTATCCCCCTACCTACCTACCTACCTACCTACTGTATTTCTCCCTCTCTCCCTCTACCTACCTACCTACATACTGTATTTCTCCCGCCCTCCCTCTCTCTCCCTCTACCTACCTACTTACCTACTGTATTTCTCCTTCTCTATCTTTCACTCTACCTACCTACCTACCTACTGTATTTCTCACTCTCTCTCTATCCCTTTACCTACATACCTACTGTATTTCTCCCTCCCTCTCTCTATATATCCCTCTACCTACCTACCTACCTACTGTATTTCTCCCTCTCTCTCTATCCCTCTACCTACCTATCCACCTACTTTATTTCTCCCTCTCTCTCTATCCCTTTACCTACCTACCTACCTACTGTATTTCTCCCTCTCTCGCTATCCCGCTACCTACCTACCTACCTACTGAATTTCTCACTCTCTCTCTATCCCCCTACCTACCTAACTACCCACCTACCTACCTACCTATTTTATTTGTCCCTCTCTCTCTATTCCTCTACATACCTCCCTACCTACTGCATTTCTCCCTCTCTCTCTCTATCCCTCTATCTACCTATCTACCTACTGTATTTCTCCCTCTCTCGCTATCCCGCTACCTACCTACCTACCTACTGTATTTCTCACTCTCTCTCTATCCCTCTACCTACCTACCTACCTACCTACTGTATTTCTCCTTCTCTATCTTTCACTCTACCTACCTACCTACCTACTGTATTTCTCCCTCTCTCTCTATCTTTCTACCTACCTACCTACCTACTATATTTCTCACTGTCTCCCTCTACCTACCTACCTACCTACCTACCTACCTACCTACCTAACTACCTACCTACCTACCTACATACATACATACATACATACTGTATTTCTCCCTCTCTATCCCTCTACCTGCCTACCTACTGTATTTCTCTCTATATATATATATATATCCCTCTACCTTACTACCTACCTCCTGTATTTCTACCTCTCTCTCAATCCCTCTAACTAACTACCTACCTACTGTATTTCTCCCTCTCTCGCTATCCCGCTACCTACCTACCTACCTACTGTATTTCTCACTCTCTCTCTATCCTTCTACCTACCTACCTACCTACCTACCTACCTACCTACCTACCTACCAACCTACCTACTGTATTTCTCCCTCTCTCTATATATATATCCCTCTACCAACATACCTACCTACTGTATTTCTCTCTCTCTCTATCCCTTAACCTACCTACCTACCTACTGTATTTCTCCCTCTCTCACTATCCCGCTACCTACCTACTGTATTTCTCACTCTCTCTCTATCCGTCTACCTACCTACCTACCTACCTACTGTATTTCTCCTTCTCTATCTTTCACTCTACCTACCTACCTTTCTACTGTATTTCTCCCTCTCTCTCTATCTTTCTACCTACCTACCTACCTATTGTATTTCTCCCTCTCTCCCTCTACCTACCTACCTACATACTGTATTTCTCCCTCCCTCCCTCCCTCTCTCTCCCTCTACCTACCTACCTACCTACCTACCTACCTACCTACCTACCTACATACTGTATTTCTCCCTCTCTCTCTATCCCTCTACCTGCCTACCTACTGTATTTCTCACTCTCTCTATATCCCTCTACCTACCTACCTACTGTATTTCTCCCTCCCTCTCGATCCCTTTACCTACCTACCTAACTACTGAATTTCTCACTCTCTCTCTCTCCCCCTACCTACCTACCTACATACATACATACTGTATTTCTCCCTCTCTCTCTATCCCTCTACCTGCCTACGTACTTTATTTCCCACTCTCTCTATATCCCTCTACCTACCTACCTACCTACCTACCTACCTACCTACCTACCTACTTACCTACCTACCTACTGTATTACTCCCTCTCTCTCTATTCCTCTACATACCTCCCTACCTACTGCATTTCTCCCTCTCTCTCGCTATCCCGCTACCTACCTACCTACTGTATTTCTCACTCTCTCTCTATCCCTCTACCTACCTACCTACCTACCTACCTACCTACCTACCTACCTACTGTATTTCTCCCTCTCTCTCTATCTTTCTACCTACCTACCTACCTACCTACCTAGTGTATTTCTCACTGTCTCCCTCTACCTACCTACCTACCTACCTACCTACCTACCTACCATACATACATACATACTGTATTTCTCCCTCTCTATCCCTCTACCTGCCTACCTACTGTATTTCTCCCTCCCTCTCTCTCTATATCCCTCTACCTTACTACCTACCTCCTGTATTTCTACCTCTCTCTCAATCCCTCTAACTACCTACCTACTGTATTTCTCCCTCTCTCGCTATCCTTCTACCTACCTACCTACCTACCTACCTACCTACCTACCTACCTACCTACTGTATTTCTCTCTCTCTCTCTCTATCCCTTAACCTACCTACCTACCTACTGTATTTCTCCCTCTCTCACTATGCCGCTACCTACCTACCTACCTACTGTATTTCTCACTCTCTCTCTATCCGTGTACCTACCTACCTACCTACCTACTGTATTTCTCCTTCTCTATCTTTCACTCTACCTACCTACCTATCTACTGTATTTCTCCCTCTCTCTCTATCTTTCGACCTACCTACCTACCTACCTACCTACCTACCTACCTACCTACCTACCTACCTACTGTATTTCTCCCTCTCTCCCTCTACCTACCTACCTACATACTGTATTTCTCCCTCCCTCCCTCTCTCTCCCTCTACCTACCTACCTACCTACCTACCTACCTACCTACCTACCTACCTACCTACCTACCTACATACTGTATTTCTCCCTCTCTCTCTATCCCTCTACCTGCCTACCTACTGTATTTCTCACTCTCTCTATATCCCTCTACCTACCTACCTACCTACCTACTGTATTTCTCCCTCCCTCTCGATCCCTTTACCTACCTACCTAACTACTGAATTTCTCACTCTCTCTCTATCCCCCTACCTACCTACCTACCTACCTACCTACCTACCTACATACTGTATTTCTCACTCTCTCTATATCCCTCTACCTACCTACCTACCTACCTATCTACCTACTGTATTACTCCCTCTGTCTCGATCCCTTTACCTACCTACCTACACACTGTATTTCTCCCTCTCTCGCTATCCCGTTACCTACCCACTGTATTTCTCACTCTCTCTCTATCCCTTTACCTACATACCTACTGTATTTCTCCCTCCCTCTCTCTATATATCCCTCTACCTACCTACCTACCTACTGTATTTCTCCTTCTCTCTCTATCGCTCTACCTACCTATCCACCTACTTTATTTCTCCCTCTCTCTCTATCCCTTTACCTACCTACCTACCTACTGTATTTCTCCCTCTCTCGCTATCCCGCTACCTACCTACCTACCTACTGAATTTCTCACTCTCTCTCTATCCCCCTACCTACCTACCTACCCACCTACCTACCTACCTATTTTATTTGTCCCTCTCTCTCTATTCCTCTACATACCTCCCTACCTACCTACTGTATTTCTCCCTCTCTCGCTATCCCGCTACCTACCTACCTACCTACTGTATTTCTCACTCTCTCTCTATCCCTCTACCTACCTACCTACCTACTGTATTTCTCCCTCTCTCGATATCCCGCTACCTACCTACCTACCTACCTACTGTATTTCTCACTCTCTCTCTATCCCTCTACCTACCTTCCTACCTACCTACCTACCTACCTACCTACCTACTGTATTTCTCCCTCTCTCACTATCCCGCTACCTACCTACTGTATTTCTCACTCTCTCTCTATCCGTCTACCTACCTACCTACCTACTGTATTTCTCTTTCTCTATCTTTCACTCTACCTACCTACCTACCTACTGTATTTCTCCCTCTCTCTCTATCTTTCTACCTACCTACCTACCTACCTACCTACTGTATTTCTCCCTCTCTCCCTCTACCTACCTACCTACATACTGTATTTCTGCCTCCCTCCCTCTCTCTCCCTCTACCTACCTACCTACCTACCTACATACATACATACTGTATTTCTCCGTCCCTCTCGATCCCTTTACCTACCTACCTAACTACTGAATTTCTCACTCTCTCTCTATCCCCCTACCTACCTACCTACATACATACATACTGTATTTCTCCCTCTCTCTCTATCCCTCTACCTGCCTACGTACTTTATTTCCCACTCTCTCTATATCCCTCTACCTACCTACCTACCTACCTACCTACCTACCTACCTACCTACCTACCTACCTACTTACCTACCTACCTACTGTATTACTCCCTCTCTCTCTATTCCTCTACATACCTCCCTACCTACTGCATTTCTCCCTCTCTCTCGCTATCCCGCTACCTACCTACCTACCTACTGTATTTCTCACTCTCTCTCTATCCCTCTACCTACCTACCTACCTACTGTATTTCTCCTTCTCTATCTTTCACTCTACCTACCTACCTACCTACTGTATTTCTCCCTCTCTCTCTATCTTTCTACCTACCTACCTACCTACCTACTGTATTTCTCACTGTCTCCCTCTACCTACCTACCTACCTACCTACCTACCTACCTACCTACCTACCTACCTACTGCATTTCTCCCTCCCTCTCTCTCTATATCCCTCTACCTTACTACCTACCTCCTGTATTTCTACCTCTCTCTCAATCCCTCTAACTAACTACCTACCTACTGTATTTCTCCCTCTCTCGCTATCCTTCTACCTACCTACCTACCTACCTACCTACCTACCTACCTACCTACCTACCTACCTACTGTATTTCTCCCTCTCTCTATATATATATCCCTCTACCAACATACCTACCTACTGTATTTCTCTCTCTCTCTCTTTATCCCTTAACCTACCTACCTACCTACTGTATTTCTCCCTCTCTCACTATGCCGCTACCTACCTACCTACCTACTGTATTTCTCACTCTCTCTCTATCCGTCTACCTACCTACCTACCTACCTACTTTATTTCTCCTTCTCTCCCTCTACCTACCTACCTGCATACTGTATTTCTCCCTCCCTCCCTCTCTCTCCCTCTACCTACCTACCTACCTATCTACCTACCTACCTACCTACCTACCTACCTACCTACCTACCTACCTACATACATACATACTGTATTTCTCCCTCTCTCTCTATCCCTCTACCTGCCTACCTACTGTATTTCTCACTCTCTCTATATCCCTCTACCTACCTACCTACCTACCTACCTACTGTATTTCTCCCTCCCTCTCGATCCCTTTACCTACCTACCTAACTACCGAATTTCTCACTCTCTCTCTATCCCCCTACCTACCTACCTACCTACCTACATACATACATACTGTATTTCTCCCTCTCTCTCTATCCCTCTACCTGCCTACCTACTGTATTACTCCCTCTCTCTCTATTCCTCTACATACCTCCCTACCTACTGCATTTCTCCCTCTCTCTCGCTATCCCGCTACCTACCTACCTACCTACTGTATTTCTCACTCTCTCTCTATCCCTCTACCTACCTACCTACCTACCTACTGTATTTCTCCTTCTCTATCTTTCACTCTACCTACCTACCTACCTACTGTATTTCTCCCTCTCTCTCTATCTTTCTACCTACCTACCTACCTACCTACTGTATTTCTCACTGTCTCCCTCTACCTACCTACCTACCTACCTACCTACCTACCTACCTACTGCATTTCTCCCTCCCTCTCTCTATATATCCCTCTACCTTACTACCTACCTCCTGTATTTCTACCTCTCTCTCAATCCCTCTAACTAACTACCTACCTACTGTATTTCTCCCTCTCTCGCTATCCTTCTACCTACCTACCTACCTACCTACCTACCTACCTACCTACCTACCTACTGTATTTCTCCCTCTCTCTCTATATATATCCCTCTACCAACATACCTACCTACTGTATTTCTCTCTCTCTCTCTTTATCCCTTAACCTACCTACCTACCTACTGTATTTCTCCCTCTCTCACTATGCCGCTACCTACCTACCTACCTACTGTATTTCTCACTCTCTCTCTATCCGTCTACCTACCTACCTACCTACCTACTGTATTTCTCCTTCTCTATCTTTCACTCTACCTACCTACCTATCTACTGTATTTCTCCCCCTCTCTCTATCTTTCTACCTACCTACCTACCTACCTACCTACTGTATTTCTCCCTCTCTCCCTCTACCTACCTACCTACATACTGTATTTCTCCCTCCCTCCCTCTCTCTCCCTCTACCTACCTACCTACCTACCTACCTACCTACCTACCTACCTACCTACATACTGTATTTCTCCCTCTCTCTCTATCCCTCTACCTGCCTACCTACTGTATTTCTCACTCTCTCTATATCCCTCTACCTACCTACCTACCTACCTACTGTATTTCTCCCTCCCTCTCGATCCCTTTACCTACCTACCTAACTACTGAATTTCTCACTCTCTCTCTATCCCCCTACCTACCTACCTACCTACCTACATACATACATACATACTGTATTTCTCACTCTCTCTCTATCCCTCTACCTGCCTACGTACTGTATTTCTCACTCTCTCTATATCCCTCTACCTACCTACCTACCTACCTACCTACCTACCTACCTACTGTATTACTCCCTCTGTCTCGATCCCTTTACCTACCTACCTACACACTGTATTTCTCCCTCTCTCGCTATCCCGTTACCTACCCACTGTATTTCTCCCTCTCTCTCTATCCCTTTACCTACATACCTACTGTATTTCTCCCTCCCTCTCTCTATATATCCCTCTACCTACCTACCTACCTACTGTATTTCTCCTTCTCTCTCTATCCCTCTACCTACCTATCCACCTACTTTATTTCTCCCTCTCTCTCTATCCCTTTACCTACCTACCTACCTACTGTATTTCTCCCTCTCTCGCTATCCCGCTACCTACCTACCTACCTACTGAATTTCTCACTCTCTCTCTATCCCCCTACCTACCTACCTACCTACCTACCTATTTTATTTGTCCCTCTCTCTCTATTCCTCTACATACCTCCCTACCTACTGGATTTCTCCCTCTCTCTCTCTATCCCTCTATCTACCTACCTACCTACCTACTGTATTTCTCCCTCTCTCGCTATCCCGCTACCTACCTACCTACCTACTGTATTTCTCACTCTCTCTCTATCCCTCTACCTACCTACCTACCTACCTACCTACCTACCTACCTACCTACCTACCTACCTACCTACCTACTGTATTTCTCCCTCTCTATATATATATATCCCTCTACCAACATACCTACCTACTGTATTTCTCTCTCTTTCTATCCCTTAACCTACCTACCTACCTACTGTATTTCTCCCTCTCTCACTATCCCTCTACCTACCTACCTACCTACCTACTGTATTTCTCACTCTCTCTCTATCCGTCTACCTACCTACCTACCTACCTACTGTATTTCTCCTTCTCTATCTTTCACTCTACCTACCTACCTGCATACTGTATTTCTCCCTCCCTCCCTCTCTCTCCCTCTACCTACCTACCTACCTACCTACCTACCTACCTACCTACCTACATACATACATACATACATACATACATACTGTATTTCTCCCTCTCTCTCTATCCCTCTACCTGCCTACCTACTGTATTTCTCACTCTCTCTATATCCCTCTACCTACCTACCTACCTACCTACCTACTGTATTTCTCCCTCCCTCTCGATCCCTTTACCTACCTACCTAACTACCGAATTTCTCACTCTCTCTCTATACCCCTACCTACCTACCTACCTACCTACATACATACATACTGTATTTCTCCCTCTCTCTCTATCCCTCTACCTGCCTACCTACTGTATTTCTCACTCTCTCTATATCCCTCTACCTACCTACCTACCTACCTACATCCCTACCTACCTACCTACCTACTGTATTACTCCCTCTGTCTCGATCCCTTTACCTACCTACCTACACACTGTATTTCTCCCTCTCTCGCTATCCCGTTACCTACCCACTGTATTTCTCACTCTCTCTCTATCCCTTTACCTACATACCTACTGTATTTCTCCCTCCCTCTCTCTCTATATCCCTCTACCTAGCTACCTAACTACTGTATTTCTCCCTCTCTCTCTATCCCTCTACCTACCTATCCACCTACTTTATTTCTCCCTCTCTCTCTATCCCTTTACCTACCTACTGTATTTCTCCCTCTCTCGCTATCCCGCTACCTACCTACCTACCTACTGAATTTCTCACTCTCTCTCTATCCCCCTACCTACCTACCTACCCACCTACCTACCTATTTTATTTGTCCCTCTCTGTCTATTCCTCTACATACCTCCCTACCTACTGTATTTCTCCCTCTCTCTCTCTATCCCTCTATCAACCTACCTACCTACCTACTGTATTTCTCCCTCTCTCGCTATCCCGCTACCTACCTACCTACCTACCTACTGTATTTCTCACTCTCTCTCTATCCCTCTACCTACCTACCTACCTACCTACTGTATTTCTCCTTCTCTATCTTTCACTCTACCTACCTACCTACCTACTGTATTTCTCCCTCTCTCTCTATCTTTCTACCTACCTACCTACCTACCTACTGTATTTCTCACTGTCTCTCTCTACCTACCTACCTACCTACCTACCTACCTACCTACCTACCTACCTACCTACATACATACATACATACTGTATTTCTCCCTCTCTATCCCTCTACCTGCCTACCTACTGTATTTCTCACTCTCTCACTATCCCTCTACCTACCTACCTACCTACCTACCTACCTACTGCATTTCTCCCTCCCTCTCTCTCTATCCCCCTACATACATACCTACCTACCTACATACCTACCTACCTACTGTATTTCTATCTCTCCCTCTCTATCCCTCTACCTACCTAAATACCTACCTACCTACCTACTGTATTTCTCCCTCTCTCGCTATCCACCTACCTACCTACCTACCTACCTACCTACCTACCTACCCACCCACCTACCTACCTACCTACCTACTGCATTTCTCCCTCCCTCTCTCTCTATATCCCTCTACCTTACTACCTACCTCCTGTATTTCTACCTCTCTCTCAATCCCTCTAACTAACTACCTACCTACTGTATTTCTCCCTCTCTCACTATCCCGCTACCTACCTACCTACCTACTGTATTTCTCACTCTCTCTCTATCCCTCTACCTACCTACCTACCTACCTACCTACCTACCTACCTACCTACCTACTGTATTTCTCCCTCTATATATATATATATCCCTCTACCAACATACCTACCTACTGTATTTCTCTCTCTCTCTATCCCTTAACCTACCTACCTACCTACCTACCTACTGTATTTCTCCCTCTCTCACTATCCCGCTACCTACCTACCTACATACTGTATTTCTCACTCTCTCTCTATCCGTCTACCTACCTACCTACCTACCTACTGTATTTCTCCTTCTCTATCTTTCACTCTACCTACCTACCTATCTACTGTATTTCTCACTCTCTCTCTATCTACCTACCTACCTACCTACCTACCTACCTACCTACCTACCTACCTACCTACCTACCTACCTACCTACCTACTGTATTTCTCCCTCTCTCCCTCTACCTACCTACCTACATACTGTATTTCTCCCTCCCTCCCTCTCTCTCCCTCTACCTACCTACCTACCTACCTACATACCTACATACTGTATTTCTCCCTCCCTCCCTCTCTATCCCCCTACCTACCTACCTACCTACCTACCTACCTACCTACATACATACATACATACATACATACTGTATTTCTCACTCTCTCTCTATCCCTCTACCTGCCTACCTACTGTATTTCTCACTCTCTCTATATCCCTCTACCTACCTACCTACCTACCTACTGTATTTCTCCCTCCCTCTCGATCCCTTTACCTACCTACCTACATACTGTATTTCTCACTCTCTCTCTATCCCCCTACCTACCTACCTACCTACCTACCTACATACATACATACATACTGTATTTCTCACTCTCTCTCTATCCCTCTACCTGCCTACCTACTGTATTTCTCACTCTCTCTATATCCCTCTACCTACCTACCTACCTACCTACTGTATTTCTCCCTCCCTCTCGATCCCTTTACCTACCTACCTACATACTGTATTTCTTCCTCTCTCACTATCCCGTTACCTACCCACTGTATTTCTCACTCTCTCTCTATCCCTTTACCTACATACCTACTGTATTTCTCCCTCCCTCCCTCTATATATCCCTCTACCTACTGTATTTCTCCCTCTCTCTCTATCCCTTTACCTACCTATCCACCTACTTTATTTCTCCCTCTCTCTCTATCCCTTTACCTACCTACCTACCGACTGTATTTCTCCCTCTCTCGCTATCCCGCTACCTACCTACCTACTGAATTTCTCACTCTCTCTCTATCCCCCTACCTACCTACCTACCCACCTACCTACCTACCTATTTTATTTGTCCCTCTCTCTCTATTCTGACCGGACACAGGTAAGAGCCCATTTACGGACTTACATTGTGGCGCTGAGAGTGGCCAAACGTCATCATTGTGCTACTCTCATAGCATCCGCAGACAACCGCCCTGCCGCCCTGTTTAGGGTGACCCGCTCCCTCCTTCAACAGAGGGTGCGGGAAGCCCCGTTACAGGGTAGAGCAGAGGAATTTGTGATTTTTCTGCAGGAGAAAATCGCTCAGATACAGAACGAGCTAGCCCCCATTGATGGCCCAGTGGGATGCCACGAGACAGATCTTGTTTGGGAGGAGTTTGACTCCGTTACTTCTGAGGATATGGACAGGTTACGTGGGCGACTGCGAGCCACCACATGTTTATTGGACCCGTGCCCCTCCTGGCTTGTATTGGCATCCTGGGAGGTGACACGAGGCTGGCTCCAAGAGGTTGTCAACGCATCCTTAAGTGAGGGTTCCTTGCCTGCTTCCCTAAAAGAGGCTATGGTGAGGCCCCTCCTTAAGAAGCCCTCTTTGGATCCAGCTCTATTAAACAACTATCGTCCAGTCTCCAACCTTCCCTTTTTGGCGAAGGTTGTTGAGAGTGTGGTGGCACAACAGTTTCCCCATCACCTGGAGGAAGTTGATTATCTAGACCCGCGCCAGTCCGGCTTTCGGCCCGGGCATAGCACCGAGACGGCATTGGTCGCGTTGTTCGATGATCTCTGGAGGGCCAGAGATGGGGGTTGCTCCTCCATCCTGGTCCTATTAGACCTCTCGGCGGCTTTCGATACCATCGACCATGGTATCCTATTGCATCGGCTGGGGGGGTTGGGGGTGGGAGGCACCGTTTTACGGTGGTTCTCCTCCTACCTCTCTGGCCGATCGCAATTTGTGTTGACAGGAGAGCAGAGGTCGACCTCGAGACCCCTCACATGTGGGGTGCCTCAGGGGTTGGTCCTCTCGCCTCTCCTGTTCAACACATACATGAAGCCGCTGGGTGAGATCATCCGTGGTTTTGGGGTAGAGTACCATCTCTACGCTGATGACACTCAGCTGTATATATCTACCCCAAACCACCCCAACGATGCCGTAGCGGTGATGTGCCAGTGCCTGGAAGCCGTGCGGATCTGGATGGGAAGTAACGGACTCAGGCTCAACCCGACCAAGACCGAGTGGCTGTGGTTTCCGGCTGCCCGATTCAACCAGCTCACTCCATCGCTGGCCATAGGGGGCGAACATCTTGCCCCTGTGGATGGGGCGCGCAATTTGGGTGTCCTCCTGGATGCCCGGCTGTCCATGGAAGATCAAGTGACAGCCGTGGCCAGGAGGGCGTTTTACCAGGTTCGCCTGGTCCGCCAATTGCGCCCCCTATTGGATCGGGACGCCCTTCGCACAGTCACTCATGCGCTCGTGACATCCCGACTGGACTATTGTAACTCTCTCTACATGGGGCTCCCCTTGAGGTGCACCCGGAGACTTCAGCTAGTCCAGAATGCAGCCGCGCGAGCAATTATGGGAACCTCAAGGTTTACCCATGTAACACCGCTCTTGCGCGAGCTGCACTGGCTGCCTGTCGTCTTCCGGGTGCGCTTCAAGGTGTTAGTCATCATCTTTAAAGCGCTCCATGGCTCGGGACCTAGCTATTTGCAGGATCGGATCCTGCCTCATACATCCTCAGGGCCGATTCGCTCCCACAGAGAGGGACTTCTCCGGGTGCCGTCCACTAGACTTTGTCAGCGGGCGACGCCCAGGGGAAGGGCTCTCTCTGTGGCGGGCCCAGCCCTCTGGAACGACCTGCCCCCCGACATTAGAACGACCACGGACCTCCGCTCCTTCCGTCTAAAATTAAAAACACATCTTTTCTGTCTGGACGGCCTAGGATAGTCTCTCTGTCTATGGGGTATTATATTTAATTGGGAATGTTATTTTAGTTTAACTTAGTTTTAATGGGGATTTTTAGCACAGGTATAGGTTTAATTTGTTTTTAAATGTTTGTATATTTGCTGTTTTTTATTCTTCCTGTGCACCGCCCCGAGTCCCTATGGGGAGAGGGAGCGGTCTACAAGTATTAAATATTATTATTATTATTATTATTATTATTATTCCTCTGCATACCTCCCTACCTAATGCATTTCTCCCTCTCTCGCTATCCCCCTACCTCCCTACCTCCCTACCCATCTACCTACCTCCCTACCTCTCTACCTACCTACCTACCTACCTACCTACCTACCTACCTACCTACCTACCTACCTACCTACCTACCTACCTACCTACCTACCTACTGTATTTCTCCCTCCATCTCTATATATATCCCTTCAACTACCTACCTACCTACTCTATTTCTCCGTCTCTCGCTATCCCGCTACCTACATACCTGCATACTGTATTTTTCACTCTTTCTCTATCCCTCTACCTACCTACCTACCTACTGTATTGCTCACTCTCTCTATATATACATCCCTTTACCAACCTACCTACTTACTGTATTTCTCCCTCTCTCTTTATCCCTCTACCTCCCTACCTCCCTACCTCCCTACCTCCCTACCTCCCTACCTCCCTACCTCCCTACCTCCCTACCTCCCTACCTCCCTACCTCCCTACCTCCCTACCTCCCTACCTCCCTACCTCCCTACCTCCCTACCTCCCTACCTCCCTACCTCCCTCCCTACCTACCTACCTACCTCCCTCCCTACCTACCTACCTACCTACCTACCTACTGTATTTCTCCCTCTCTCTCTATCCCTCTACTTACCTACCTAACTACCTACTGTATTTCTCCCACTCTCTCCCTCTCTCCTTCTAACTACCTACCTACCTACCTACCTACCTACTGTATTTCTCTTTCTCTCTCTATCCCTCTACCTACCTACCCACTTACTGTATTTCTCCCTCACTCTCTCTATCCCACTACTTACCTAACTACCTACCTACTGTATTTCTCCCTCTCTCTCTATCCCTCTACTTACCTACCTAACTACCTACTGTATTTCTCCCACTCTCTCCCTCTCTCCTTCTAACTACCTACATACCTACCTACTGTATTTCTCTTTCTCTCTCTATCCCTCTACCTACCTACCCACTTACTGTATTTCTCCCTCACTCTCTCTATCCCACTACTTACCTAACTACCTACCTACTGTATTTCTCCCCCTCTCTCTATCCCGTTACCTACCTACCTACCTACCTACTGTATTTCTCCCTATCTCTCTATTCCTTTACCTACCTTCCTACCTACTGTATTTCTCCCTCTCTCGCTATCCCGCTCCCTACCTACCTACTGTCAAGCTCCCAATGAGAAACATCAAATGATTCATGGCCTCACGTAAAAGTTCAAAGCAATGTCCATTTATTGAATATAACGTCATGGCGAGCCACGGTTGCAGCCAGATCTGAGAATAATTGGATTGCTTCTGCACTTTACCCCATTATGCCCCCTCCCCTCTGCTTGTCATAATTTACGTTCTCCAATTAGCGTTGAAAATAATTGCATGCATGCGCAGTCACAGGCTGTTCTGAGATTCCTTTCCTGCCACAGGAATGTCAAGCATTTTCAGTCCGTTAAGGCAAAACAGATAAAATCCATGGCAACATGTTGACACCTACTGTATTTCCCCCCCCTCTCTCTATCCACCTACCTACCTACCTACCTACCTACCTACCTACCTACCTACAAACCTACCTACCTACCTACCGTATTTCTCCCTCTCTTTCTATCCCTCTACCTACCTACCTACCTACCTACCTACCTACCTACCTACCTACCTACCTATCCACCTACTTTATTTCTCCCTCTCTCTCTCTATCCCTTTACCTACCTACCTACCTACTGTATTTCTCCCTCTCTCGCTATCCGGTCCGGTCCGCTCCCACAGAGAGGGCCTTCTCCGGGTGCTGTTGGCTGGGCAATGCCGGTTGGCGACACCCAGGGGAAGGGCCTTCTCTGTGGCGGGCCCGGCCCTCTGGAACGACCTACCCCCCGACCTTCGCACTACCTCGGACCTCCGCCTCTTCCGCCAACGTCTTAAAACGCATTTATTCCAACAAGCCGGCCTAGGATAGCCCCCGTTCTGACTTTTATACATAAATTATAATTTGGTAGGGTTTTTAAATATGGGTTTTAGCACGGGTAAATAATTTAATATATTTTAATGTTGTATATTGTATTTATTGTGGTTTTTAAATAATGCCTGTGCACCGCCCTGGGTCCTAACAAGGAGAAGGGCGGGGTATAAATTCGAATAAATAAATAAATAAATAAATATCCCGCTACCTACCTACCTACCTACTGTATTTCTCACTCTCTCTCTATCCCTCTACCTACCTACCTACCTACCTACCTACCTACCTACCTACCTACCTACCTACCTACCTACCTACCTACCTACCTACTGTATTTCTCACTCTCTCTATATATATATCCCTTTACCAACCTACCTACCTACCTACCTACTGTTTTTCTCCCTCCCTCTCTATCCCTCTACACACCTCCCTTCCTACTGCATTTCTCCCTCTCTCTCCATCCCCCTACCAACCTACCTACCTACCTACCTACCTACCTACTTTATTTGTCACTCTCTCTCTATCCTTCTACCTACCTAACTACCTACTGTATTTCTCCCTCCCTCTCTCTATCCCTCTATCTACCTACCTACCTACTGTATTTCTCCCTCTCTCTCTATCCCTTTACCTACATACCTACCTACCTACCTACAGTATTTCTCCCTCTCTCTCTATCCCTTTACCTGCCTACCTACTGTATTTCTCACTCTCTCTATATCCCTCTACCTACCTACCTACCTACCTACTGTATTTCTCCCTCTATCTCTATTCCTTTACCTACCTTCCTACCTACTGTATTTCTCCCTCCATCTCTATATATATCCCTTCAACTACCTACCTACCTACTGTATTTCTCCCTCTCTCTATATATATATCCCTTTACCAACCTACCTACTTACTGTATTTCTCCCTCTCTCTCTATCCCTCTACCTACCTACCTACCTACCTACCTACCTACCTACCTACCTACCTACCTACCTACCTACCTCCCTCCCTCCCTCCCTCCCTACCTCCCTCCCTCCCTCCCAACCTACCTACCTACCTACCTACTGTATTTCTCCCTCTCTCTCTATCCCTCTACTTACCTACCTAACTACCTACTGTATTTCTCCCACTCTCTCCCTCTCTCCTTCTAACTACCTACCTACCTACCTACTGTATTTCTCTTTCTCTCTCTATCCCTCTACCTACCTACCCACTTACTGTATTTCTCCCTCACTCTCTCTATCCCACTACTTACCTAACTACCTACCTACTGTATTTCTCCCCCTCTCTCTATCCCGTTACCTACCTACCTACCTACCTACTGTATTTCTCCCTCTCTCTCTATTCCTTTACCTACCTTCCTACCTACTGTATTTCTCCCTCTCTCGCTATCCCGCTACCTACCTACCTACTGTCAAGCTCCCAATGAGAAACATCAAATGATTCATGGCCTCACGTAAAAGTTCAAAGCAATGTCCGTTTATTGAATATAACGTCATGGCAAGCCACGGTTGCAGCCAGATCTGAGAATAATTGGATTGCTTCTGCACTTAACCCCGTATGCCCCCTCCCCTCTGCTTGTCATAATTTACGTTCTCCAATTAGCGTTGAAAATAATTGCATGCATGCGCAGTCACAGGCTGTTCTGAGATTCCTTTCCTGCCACAGGAATGTCAAGCATTTTCAGTCCGTTAAGGCAAAACAGATAAAATCCATGGCAACATGTTGACACCTACTGTATTTCCCCCTCTCTCTCTATCCACCTACCTACCTACCTACCTACCTACCTACCTACCTACCTACCTATCTACCTACCTACCTACCTACCGTATTTCTCCCTCTCTTTCTATCCCTCTACCTACCTACCTACCTACCTACCTACCTACCTACCTATCCACCTACTTTATTTCTCCCTCTCTCTCTCTATCCCTTTACCTACCTACCTACCTACTGTATTTCTCCCTCTCTCGCTATCCGGTCCGGTCCGCTCCCACAGAGAGGGCCTTCTCCGGGTGCTGTTGGCTGGGCAATGCCGGTTGGCGACACCCAGGGGAAGGGCCTTCTCTGTGGCGGGCCCGGCCCTCTGGAACGACCTACCCCCCGACCTTCGCACTACCTCGGACCTCCGCCTCTTCCGCCAACGTCTTAAGACGCATTTATTCCAACAAGCTGGCCTAGGATAGCCCCCGTTCTGACTTTTATACATAAATTATAATTTGGTAGGGTTTTTAAATATGGGTTTTAGCACGGGTAAATAATTTAATATATTTTAATGTTGTATATTGTATTTATTGTGGTTTTTAAATAATGCCTGTGCGCCGCCCTGGGTCCTAACAAGGAGAAGGGCGGGGTATAAATTCGAATAAATAAATAAATAAATAAATATCCCGCTACCTACCTACCTACCTACTGTATTTCTCACTCTCTCTCTATCCCTCTACCTACCTACCTACCTACCTACCTACCTACCTACCTACCTACCTACCTACCTACCTACCTACCTACCTACCTACCTACTGTATTTCTCACTCTCTCTATATATATATCCCTTTACCAACCTACCTACCTACCTACTGTTTTTCTCCCTCCCTCTCTATCCCTCTACACACCTCCCTTCCTACTGCATTTCTCCCTCTCTCTCCATCCCCCTACCAACCTACCTACCTACCTACCTACCTACCTACCTACCTACCTACCTACCTACCTACCTACCTACCTACTTACTTTATTTGTCACTCTCTCTCTATCCTTCTACCTACCTAACTACCTACTGTATTTCTCCCTCCCTCTCTCTATCCCTCTATCTACCTACCTACCTACTGTATTTCTCCCTCTCTCTCTATCCCTTTACCTACCTACCTACCTACCTACAGTATTTCTCCCTCTCTCTCTATCCCTCTACCTGCCTACCTACTGTATTTCTCCCTCTCTCTCTATCCCTCTAGCTACCTAGCTACCTACGTACCTGTCTACCTACCTACCTGTCTACCTGTCTACCTAACTACCTACCTACATACCTACCTACCTACCTACCTACCTACTTTATTTGTCACTCTCTCTCTATCCTTCTACCTACCTAACTACCTACTGTATTTCTCCCTCCCTCTCTCTATCCCTCTATCTACCTACCTACCTACTGTATTTCTCCCTCTCTCTCTATCCCTTTACCTACCTACCTACCTACCTACAGTATTTCTCCCTCTCTCTCTATCCCTCTACCTGCCTACCTACTGTATTTCTCACTCTCTCTATATCCCTCTACCTACCTACCTACCTACCTACCTACCTACCTACCTACCTACCTACCTACCTACCTATCCACCTACTTTATTTCTCCCTCTCTCTCTCTATCCCTTTACCTACCTACCTACCTACTGTATTTCTCCCTCTATCGCTATCCGGTCCGGTCCGCTCCCACAGAGAGGGCCTTCTCCGGGTGCTGTTGGCTGGGCAATGCCGGTTGGCGACACCCAGGGGAAGGGCCTTCTCTGTGGCGGGCCCGGCCCTCTGGAACGACCTACCCCCCGACCTTCGCACTACCTCGGACCTCCGCCTCTTCCGCCTACGTCTTAAGACGCATTTATTCCAACAAGCCGGCCTAGGATAGCCCCCGTTCTGACTTTTATACATAAATTATAATTTGGTAGGGTTTTTAAATATGGGTTTTAGCACGGGTAAATAATTTAATATATTTTAATGTTGTATATTGTATTTATTGTGGTTTTTAAATAATGCCTGTGCGCCGCCCTGGGTCCTAACAAGGAGAAGGGCGGGGTATAAATTCGAATAAATAAATAAATAAATAAATATCCCGCTACCTACCTACCTACCTACTGTATTTCTCACTCTCTCTCTATCCCTCTACCTACCTACCTACCTACCTACCTACCTACCTACCTACCTACCTACCTACCTACTGTATTTCTCACTCTCTCTATATATATATCCCTTTACCAACCTACCTACCTACCTACTGTTTTTCTCCCTCCCTCTCTATCCCTCTACACACCTCCCTTCCTACTGCATTTCTCCCTCTCTCTCCATCCCCCTACCAACCTACCTACCTACCTACCTACCTACCTACCTACCTACCTACCTACCTACCTACCTACCTACCTACCTACCTACCTACTTTATTTGTCACTCTCTCTCTATCCTTCTACCTACCTAACTACCTACTGTATTTCTCCCTCCCTCTCTATCCCTTTACCTACCTACCTACCTACCTACAGTATTTCTCCCTCTCTCTCTATCCCTCTACCTGCCTACCTACTGTATTTCTCCCTCTCTCTCTATCCCTCTAGCTACCTAGCTACCTACGTACCTGTCTACCTACCTACCTGTCTACCTGTCTACCTAACTACCTACCTACATACCTACCTACCTACCTACCTACCTACTTTATTTGTCACTCTCTCTCTATCCTTCTACCTACCTAACTACCTACTGTATTTCTCCCTCCCTCTCTCTATCCCTCTATCTACCTACCTACCTACTGTATTTCTCCCTCTCTCTCTATCCCTTTACCTACCTACCTACCTACCTACAGTATTTCTCCCTCTCTCTCTATCCCTCTACCTGCCTACCTACTGTATTTCTCACTCTCTCTATATCCCTCTACCTACCTACCTACCTACCTACCTACCTACTGTATTTCTCCCTCCCTCTTTCTATCCCCCTATCTACCTACCTACCTACCTACTGTATTTCTCCCTCTCTCTCTATCCCTTTACCTACCTACCTACCTACCTACAGTATTTCTCCCTCTCTCCCTCTACCTTCCTACCTACCTACTGTATTTCTCCCTCTCTCTGCCTCTCTCCCTCTAACTACCTACCTACCTACCTACTGTATTTCTCCCTCTCTCTCTATCCCTCTACCTACCTACCTACTGTATTTCTCCCTCTCTCTCTATCCCTTTACCTACCTACCTACCTACCTACTGTATTTCTCCCTCTCTCGCTATCCCCCTACCTACCTACCTACCTACCTACCCATCTACCTACCTACCTACCTACCTACCTACTGTATTTCTCCCTCCCTCTCTCTATATATCCCTCTACCTACCTACCTACCTACTGTATTTCTCCCTCTCTCTCTATCCCTCTAGCTACCTAGCTACCTACGTACCTGTCTACCTACCTACCTGTCTACCTAACTACCTACCTACCTTCCTACCTACCTACCTACCTAACTACCTACCTACCTACCTCACTACCTACCTACCTACTGTATTTCTCCCTCTCTGGCTATCCCCCTCCCTCCCTCCCTCCCTATTGTATTTCTCCCTCTCTCTATCCCTCGACCTCCCTCCCTCCCTCCGTCCCTCCCTCCCTCCCTACCTCCCTACCTATTGTATTTCTCCCTCTCTCTCTATCCACCTACCTACCTTCCTTCCTTCCTACCTACCTACTCTATTTCTCCTTCTCTCTATCCCTCTACCTACCTACCTACCTACCTACCTACCTACCTACCTACCTACCTACCTACTGTATTTCTCGCTCTCTCTCTCCATCTACCTATCTACCTACCTACATAGTGTATTCCTACCTCTCTCTATCCCTCTACCTACCTACCTACCTACCTACCTACCTACCTACCTACCTACCTACCTACCTACCTACCTACCTACTGTATTTCTCCCTCTCTCTCTCTATCCCTCTACCTACCTATCTACAGTATTTCTTCCTCTCTCTATCTCTCTACCTACCTACCTACCTACCTACCTATTGTATTTCTCCCCCTCTCTCTATCCCCCTACCTACCTACCTACCTACCTACCTACCTACCTACTGTATTTCTCTCACTCTTTCTTTCCCCTATCTATCTACCTACCTACCTACCTACTGTATTTCTCCCTCTCTTGCTATCCCCCTACCTACCTTCCTGCCTTCCTATTGTATTTCTCCATCAATCTCTATCCACCTACCTACCTACCTATCTTACTGTATTTCTCCCTCTCTCTGTCCTTCTACCTACCTACCTACCTACCTACCTACCTACCTACCTACCTACCTATTGTATTTCTCCCCCCTCTCTATCCATCTACATACCTACCTACCTATTGTATTTCTCCCCCTCTCTCTATCCCCTTACCTACCTACCTACCTACCTACCTAACTAACTAACTACCTAACTACCTAACTACCTACCTACTGTATTTCTCTCACTCTTTCTTTCCCCTATCTATCTACCTACCTACCTACCTACTGTATTTCTCCCTCTCTTGCTATCCCCCTACCTACCTTCCTGCCTTCCTATTGTATTTCTCCATCAATCTCTATCCACCTACCTACCTACCTATCTTACTGTATTTCTCCCTCTCTCTGTCCTTCTACCTACCTACCTACCTACCTACCTACCTACCTACCTACCTATTGTATTTCTCCCTCTCTATATCCACCTACCTACCTACCTAGTGTATTTCTCCTCTCTCTCTATCCACCTACCTACTTACCTTAGTACCTACCTACTGTATTTCTCTCTCTCTCTATCCCCTACCTACCTACCTACCTACCTACCTACCTACCTACCTACCTATTGTATTTCTCTCCCCTCTGTATCCCTCTACCTACCTACCTACCTATTGTATTTCTCCACCTCTCTCTATCCACCTACCTACCTACCTACCTACCTACCTACCTACCTACCTACCTACCGTATTTCTCCCTCTCTCTATCCCTCTACCTACCTACCTACCTACCTACCTACCTACTGTATTTCTCCCCCACTCTCTATCCCTCTACCTACCTACCTACCTGGCTACCTACCTACCTACCTATTGTATTTCTCCCTCTCTCTCTCTATCCTTCTACCTACCTACCTACCTACCTACCTACCTACCTACTGTATTTCTCCCTCTCTCTCTATCCCTTTCTCTATCCCTCTACCCACCTACCTACAGTATGTCTCCCCTCTCTCTATCTGTATATCTCTCTCTCTATCCACCTACCTACCTTCATACCTATTGTATTTCTCCCCCTCTCTCTATCCACCTACCTTCCTTCCTTCCTTCCTTCCTACCTACCTACCTACCTACCTACCTACCTAACTATCTACCTACCTACTTACCTACCTACCTACCTACCTACCTACCTACCTACCTACTGTATTTCTCCCTCTCTCTACTCCTCTACCTGCCTAATTACGTACCTACCTGTTGTATTTCTCCCCCCTCTTTTTTTTATATTGAAAAAGTTTTATTGGTTTTACAATTTTTCAATAGGATAGGGTAAGGGATACAAAGAAATTTTGAGAGCATGCACGTCAAAGTCGTCGGCCCTACCGGGACATCAAAATAGATCATTAATAAAAAACATTTTCCATACACTACAAAGTAAAAGCAAGTACATATTTCTAAGTTCTCAGTTCTATGCTGTCAGTCATTTACAAAAATCCAGATGCACATGTTATATTATACAATATTATTCAAAAAAATCAAGGCAAAGTTATTTTTTAGATCTAAGTCTCTTGGCAATTGTATCTTCTATCTCTCCTTCCAGGCCCCCAGCGGGCGGGGCCGTGGCCCCCCCTGCCCCCCCTGGATCTTCCCCCAGGACAGAGGAATGTTTTTTAAAAAAGGCTTCCGCCTCAGCAACTGTTTTAATCCTCACTCTTCCTCCTTCCCAGAACACCAGCATCCCTTCGGGCATCACCCACCTAAACCAGATCCCGTGGTCAAA
This sequence comes from Rhabdophis nuchalis, assembly GCA_039707465.1. Taxonomy (NCBI): domain Eukaryota; kingdom Metazoa; phylum Chordata; class Lepidosauria; order Squamata; family Natricidae; genus Rhabdophis; species Rhabdophis nuchalis. Next base: position 83,517 of record JBDLLF010000110.1, read on the forward strand.
CAATTTTTTTGGACAAGAAGGAAAATTTCCTTCTTGCTTCTCTAATCTTTCTTGGGATCTGCTTTAGGATAGCAACCTCCTTTTGTTGGTAAATTAACGGACCTCCTCTTTGCACTTTCAAGATTTCCTCTCTGGTTGACCTTCTAACAAATTTAACATGTATCTCTCTGGGTACTTCATTTATCCTGGCATATGCAGAGTTAATTCTGTAGGCTAGGTCAATGTCCCCCCTGATCTCATCCTTAGGTTTATGTAAATAGTCTGCTATAATTGTGCTCATGAGTTCAGGGAGACATTCACCAGTTTCCTCAGAAACATTCTGAAATCTCAAAAAATATGTCATCCTTTCCATATCAATCCTAGACACATGCCCATTTATTTCCACAACCTCATTAGTAACATTTTTAATCTCTCCCTTAGCCCCCGCCAGCCCCCCTTCCAGTTCTTCAGTCTTCTGTGTGTTCTCCAGCACCTGTTTCCGTGTGTCCAATAATTCCTTTTTAAAGTTGATATTTTCTGCTTCTGGTTCCGGCTCCAGCAGCGACGGGCGAGCCTAGCGCTCGCTCGCCGTTTTGTTGTTTTTTCTGCCCCCCCCCACGGGGGCGAGACGCCCCTTTTTTGGGGGTCTCCCGTAAAGCCGGCTCGCCTGGGACGCTCCCCCCCACGGCGGTGGGGGAAGCGACCCTTGTCCTCGGCTTAGGTGAAGGAGAACATGCTGCGGGGGGTTTTCCCTTCGCCAAAGGCAGACGGCGCCATTCGCGATCATGAAGAGAGCTGATCTAATGAGTCGGGAAGGCTTCTCGGGGCTTCAGCTGCGAGGGGGAGAGTGAGTGATTTAAAACTTTTTTTTTTCTGCTGTCAGCCGGGCTGAAAGGACTGGGAGGGGGGTGTTTGTTTGTAAAAAAAAAACCTCGGACTCAAGCGGCACTTGAAAATGGCTCCTCGCGGCGAGGAAGTGGAAATCTTTAATCCTGACTGTTTGCAGCAAGGGAAAGTGATCTGCGGTTTGCTTGCAACAATGTCTCTAGGTCTGGCTGAAACAATTTATTCTACCACTCTCTCCTTCGGGCTTTGAGCTTGGGCGTGGAAGATGGCTTCTCTTTGTTCCTGACTGACTATTTCACTTATGGAAAATTCCCAGCGTCTCTTTGCAATTTGGACTTCCTCTGGTTATTGATGAAGAATTTTTTCTTTTTGGATTTGTGATTTCTTTTCTGGAGTACCTTCGCTATTATACTTATTGAGTTGGAAAATTGTTTCTCTCTTGGTTCCTGAACTTTGCAACTTTACAACCCTGAACGGAACTTTTGGCTCCTGATCGGCCTCATCAGCCTCACCCAGAAAACGCCATTTTAGTGGCATTGATTTTAACAGCTAATCATGGCACAAGAAACAGCACTGGCAAGCTTAGAACAAAGGATGGCTTCTCTTGAATCTGTTATACAAACTTTGGTACAAGAAATTAAGGCCCAGAGGGCAGAAAATATTAACTTTAAGAAGTAGTTATTGGACACACGGAAACAAGTGCTGGAAAACACACAGAAGAATGAAGAATTGGAAGGGGGGCTGTGGGGGCTAAGGGAGAGATTAAAAATGTTACTAATGAGGTTGTGGAAATAAACGGGCATGTGTCTAGGATGGATATGGAAAGAATGACATATTTTTTGAGATTTCAGAATGTTTTTGAGGAACCTGGTGAATGCCTCCCTGATCTCATGATCACAATTATAGCAGACTATTTACATAAACCTAAGGATGAGATCAGGGGGGACATTGACCTAGCCTACAGAATAAACTCAGCATATGCCAGGATAAATGAAGTACCTAGAGAGATACATGTGAAATTTGTTAGAAGGTCAACCAGAGAGGAAATCCTGAAAGTGCAGAGAGGAAGTCCGTTAATTTACCAACAAAAAGAGGTTGCTATCTTGAAGCAGATCCCAAGAAAGATTAGAGATGCAAGAAGGAAATTTTCCTTCTTGTCTAAAACATTGTTTGATCACGGGATTTGGTTCAAGTGGGTGACACCCGAAGGGATGCTGGTGTTCTGGGAAGGAGGAAGAGTGAGGATTAAAACAGTTGCCGAGGCGGAAGCCTTTTTCAAAAAACACTCCTCTGTCCTGGGGGAAGATTCAGGGGGGGCAGGGGGGGCCACGGCCCCGCCCGCTGGGGGCCTGGAGGAAGAGGTTGAAGGACACAATTGCCAAGAGACTTAGATCTAAAAAATAACTTTGCCTTGATTTTTCTGAATAATATTGCATAATATCTGTATTTGGATTTTTGTAAATGACTGACAGCATAGAACTGAGAACTTAGGTATATGTACTTGCTTTCACTTTGTAGTGTTACGGAAAATGTTTTTTATTGTTATCAATGTATTTTGAAGTCCCGGAAGGGCCGATGACTTTGACGTGAACGCTCTCAAAATTTCTTTGTATCCCTTACCCCATCCTATGGAAAAATGTAAAACCAATAAAACTTTTTCAATATGAAAAAAAAAAAAAAAGTTCATATTTTCTGCCTCTGGGCCTGGATTTCTTGTACCAAAGTTTGTATAACAGATTCAAGAGAGGCCATCCTTAGTTCTAAACTTGCCAGTGCTGATTCTTGTGCCATGGTTAGCTGTTAAAGTCAGTGCCACTAAATGGCGTTTTTTGGGTGGGGCTGTTGAGGCAAGTCAGGAGCCAAAGGTTCAGTTCAGAGTTGTAAAGTTCAGGAACCAAGAGAGAAACAATTTTCCAAGTCAATAAGTATAATAACGAAGGCACTCCAGAAAAGAGATCACAAATCCCAAAAAAAATTCTTCTTTAGTAACCAGAGGGAGTCCAAATCACAAAGAGACGCTGGAAATTTTCCATAAGTGAAATAGTCATTCAGGGACAAAGAGAAGCCATTTCCACCGCCCAGACTCAGAGCCAGAAGGGAGAGAGTGTAAAAAAAAATGTTTCAAATCAGCCAGACCTAGATACATTGTTTCAAAGACAAACCGCAGACCACTTTCCCTTGTTTCAAACAGTCCAGATTAAAGATATCCGCTTCCTCGCAGCGAGGAGCCATTCTTAAGTGCCGCTTTAGTCCGAGGGGGGGTTTAGCAAGCAGACACCCCCCTCCAAGTTCTTTCAGCCCAGGCTGACAGCAGGAAAAAAAATATTTAAAACCACTCACTTTCACCCTTGCAGCCGAAGCCCCGGGAAGCCTTCCGACTCAGACGGCCAGCTCTCTTCTTATTTTCAAAGCGATGCCGCCCGCCATTGGCGAAGGAAAAAAACCCCGCAGCATGTCCTCCTCCTCCTAAGCCGAAGACAAGGGTCGCTTCCCAGCTGTCGCTGGGGGAGGACGACCCAGGCAAGCCGGCTTTACGGGAGACCCCCAAAAACGGGGCGTCTCGCCCCCGTGGGGGGGCAGGAAAAGAAACAAAGCGGCGAGCGAGCCCTAGGCTCGCCCGTCGCCGCTGGAGCCGGAACCAGAAGTCGTATTTCTCCCCCTCTTTATCCCTCTACCTACCTACCTACCTACCTACCTACCTACCTACCTACCTACCTAACTACCTACCTACCTACCTACCTATTGTATTTCTCCCTCTCTCTCTCTATCCCTCTACCTACCTATTTACCTACTGTTATTTCTCCCTCTCTCTCTATGCCTTTCTCTATCCATGTACCCACCTACCTACCTATTGTATTTCTCCCCCCATCTCTATCCCTCTACCTAACTACCTACAGTATTTCTCCCTCTCTCTATACCTCTACCTACCTACCTACCTACCTACCTACCTACCTACCTACCTACCTACCTACTTATTGTATTTCTCCCCCTATCTCTGTCCCCCTACCTACCTACCTACCTACCTACCTACCTACGTACCTACTGTATTTCTCCCTCTCTCTCTATACACCTACCTACCCTACCTACCTATTGTAATTTCCCCCTCTCTCTATCCTCCTACCAACCTAACTACCTACCTACCTACTTACCTAACTACCTACCTACCTAGCTACATACCTACTGTATTTCTCCCTCTCTCTATCCCTCTACCGACCTACCTACCTACTGTATTTTTCCCTCTCTCTCTTTCCACCTACCAACCTACCTTCCTATTGTACTTCTCCCTCTCTCTATCCTTGTACCTACCTACCAACCTATTGTATTTCTCCCCTCTCTCTATCCCCTACCTACCTACCTACCTACTGTATTTCTCCCTCTCTCTCTCCATCTATCTATCTACCTACCTACATAGTGTATTCCTACCTCTCTCTATCCCTCTACCTACCTACCTACCTACCTACCTACCCTACCTACCTACCTACCTACCTACCTACCTACCTACCTACCTACCCTATTGTATTTTCTCCCCTCTCTCTCTCTATCCCTCTACCTACCTATTTACCTACTGTATTTCTCCCTCTCTCTCTATCCCTCTCTCTATCCCTCTATCCAACTACCTACCTATTGTATTTCTCCCCCCTCTCTCTATCCCCCTACCTACCTATCTACAGTATTTCTTCCTCTCTCTATCTCTATCCACCTACCTACCTACCTACGTACCTACCTACCTTATTATTGTATTTCTCCCTCTCTCTCTATCCACCTACCTACCTACCTACCTACCTACCTACCTATTGTATTTCTCCCCCACTCTCTAGCCTCCTACCTACCTACTTACTTACCTAACTACCTATCTACCTATCTACCTACCTACTGTATTTTCTCCCTCTCTCTATACACCTACCTACCTGCCTGCCTGCCTGCCTACCTACCTACCTACCTACCTACCTACCTACCTACCTACCTACCTACCTACCTACCTACCTACTGTATTTCTCTCACTCTTTCTATCCCCCTATCTATCTACCTACCTTCCTACCTACTGTATTTTCTCCCTCTCTTGCTATCCCCCTACCTACCTTCCTGCCTTCCTATTGTATTTCTCCATCTCTCCCTATCCACCTACCTACCTACCTATCTTACTGTATTTCTCCCTCTCTCTATCCTTCTACCTACCTACCTACCTACCTACCTACCTACCTACCTACCTACCTACCTACCTATTGTATTTCTCCCTCTCTATATCCACCTACCTACCTACCTAGTGTATTTCTCCCTCTCTCTCTATCCACCTACCTACCTACCTACCTACCTACCTTCCTACCTACCTACCTACCTACCTACCTACCTACCTACCTACCTACCTACCTACCTACTGTATTTCTCTCACTCCCTCTATCCACTATCTACCTACCTACCTACCTACCTACCTACCTACCTACCTACCTACCTACCTACCTACTGTATTTCTCCCTCTCTGGCTATCCACCTCCCTCCCTCCCTCCCTCCCTCCCTACCTATTGCATTTCTCCCTCTCTCTATCCCTCGACCTCCCTCCCTACCTCCCTACCTCCCTCCCTCCCTCCCTCCCTCCCTACTCTATTTCTCCTTCTCTCTATCCCTCTACCTACCTACCTACCTACCTACCTACCTACCTACCTACCTACTGTATTTCTCCCCACTTTCTATCCCTCTACCTACCTACCTACCTACCTACCTACCTACTGTAATTCTCCCTCTCTCTCTATGCCTTTCTCTATCCATTTACCCACCTACCTACCTATTGTATTTCTCCCCCCATCTCTATCCCTCTACCTAACTAACTACAGTATTTCTCCCTCTCTCTATACCTCTACCTACCTACCTACCTACCTACCTACCTACCTACCTACCTACTTATTGTATTTCTCCCCCTATCTCTATCCCTCTACCTATCTACCTACCTACCTAATTACCTACCTACCTACGTACCTAACTAATTACCTACCTACCTACATATTTACCTACCTACCTACTGTATTTCTCCCTCTCTCTATCCCTCAACCTACCTACCTACCTACCTACCGACCTACCTATTCTATTTCTCCCTCTCTCTATCCACCTACCTACCTACCTACGTACCTACCTACCTTATTATTGTATTTCTCCCTCTCTCTCTATCCACCTACCTACCTACCTACCTACCTACCTACCTACCTACCTACCTATTGTATTTCTCCCCCACTCTCTAGCCTCCTACCTACCTACTTACTTACCTAACTACCTATCTACCTATCTACCTACCTACTGTATTTCTCCCTCTCTCTATACATCTACCTACCTGCCTGCCTGCCTGCCTACCTACCTACCTACCTACCTACCTACCTACCTACCTACCTACCTACCTATTGTATTTCTCCATCTCTCTCTAACCCTCTACCTACCTACCTACCTACCTACCTACCTACTGTATTTCTCTCACTCTTTCTATCCCCTATCTATCTAGCTACCTACCTACCTACTGTATTTCTCCCTCTCTTGCTATCCCCCTACCTACCTTCCTGCCTTCCTATTGTATTTCTCCATCTCTCTCTATCCACCTACCTACCTACCTTCCTACCTACCTACCTACCTACCTACCTACCTACCTACCTACCTACCTACCTACTGTATTTCTCTCACTCCCTCTATCCACTATCTACCTACCTACATACCTACCTACCTACCTACCTACCTACCTACCTACCTACCTACCTACCTAACTACTGTATTTCTCCCTCTCTGGCTATCCACCCCCCTCCCTCCCTCCCTCCCTCCCTACCTATTGCATTTCTCCCTCTCTCTATCCCTCGACCTCCCTCCCTACCTCCCTACCTCCCTCCCTACCTCCCTACCTCCCTACCTACTCTATTTCTCCTTATCTCTATCCCTCTACCTACCTACCTACCTACCTACCTACCTACCTACCTACCTACCTACCTACCTACCTACCTACCTACTGTATTTCTCCCTCTCTCTACTCCTCTACCTGCCTAATTACGTACCTACCTGTTGTATTTCTCCCCCTCTCTTTATCCCTCTACCTACCTACCTACCTACCTACCTACCTACCTACCTACCTACCTACCTACTGTATTTCTCCCTCTCTCTCTCCATCTACCTATCTACCTACCTACATAATGTATTTCTCCCTCTCTCTATCCCTCTACCTACCTACCCACCTACCTATTGTATTTCTCCCCCCTCTCTCTATCCCTCTACCTACCTACCTACCTACCTACCTACCTACCTACCTACCTACCTACCTACCTACCTACTGTATTTCTCCCCACTCTCTATCCCTCTACCTACCTACCTACCTACCTACCTACTGTATTTCTCCCTCTCTCTCTATGCCTTTCTCTATCCATGTACCCACCTACCTACCTATTGTATTTCTCCCCCCATCTCTATCCCTCTACCTAACTAACTACAGTATTTCTCCCTCTCTCTATACCTCTACCTACCTACCTACCTACCTACCTACTTATTGTATTTCTCCCCCTATCTCTATCCCTCTACCTATCTACCTACCTACCTACCTACCTACCTACCTACCTACCTACCTACGTACCTAACTAATTACCTACCTACCTACATATTTACCTACCTACCTACTGTATTTCTCCCTCTCTCTATCCCTCAACCTACCTACCTACCTACCTACCGACCTACCTATTCTATTTCTCGCTCTCTCTATCCACCTACCTACCTACCTACGTACCTACCTACCTTATTATTGTATTTCTCCCTCTCTCTCTATCCACCTACCTACCTACCTACCTACCTACCTACCTACCTACCTACCTACCTATTGTATTTCTCCCCCACTCTCTAGCCTCCTACCTACCTAATTACTTACCTAACTACCTATCTACCTATCTACCTACCTACTGTATTTCTCCCTCTCTCTATACACCTACCTACCTGCCTGCCTACCTACCTACCTACCTACCTACCTACCTACCTACCTACCTACCTACCTACCTACTGTATTTCTCCCTCTCTCTCTCCATCTACCTATCTACCTACCTACCTACTGTATTTCTCCCCACTCTCTATCCCTCTACCTACCTACCCACCTACCTATTGTATTTCTCCCCCCTCTCTCTATCCCTCTACCTACCTACCTGCCTGCCTGCCTGCCTACCTACCTACCTACCTACCTACCTACCTACCTACCTACCTACCTACTGTATTTCTCCCTCTCTCTCTCCATCTACCTATCTACCTACCTACCTACTGTATTTCTCCCCACTCTCTATCCCTCTACCTACCTAGCTACCTACCTACCTACTGTATTTCTCCCTCTCTCTCTATGCCTTTCTCTATCCATGTACCCACCTACCTACCTATTGTATTTCTCCCCCCATCTCTATCCCTCTACCTAACTACAGTATTTCTCCCTCTCTCTATACCTCTACCTACCTACCTACCTACCTACCTACCTACCTACCTACCTACCTACTTATTGTATTTCTCCCCCTATCTCTATCCCTCTACCTATCTACCTACCTACCTACCTACCTACGTACCTAACTAATTACCTACCTACCTACATATTTACCTACCTACCTACTGTATTTCGCTCTCTCTCTATCCCTCAACCTACCTACCTACCTACCTACCGACCTACCTATTCTATTTCTCCCTCTCTCTATCCACCTACCTACCTACCTACGTACCTACCTACCTTATTATTGTATTTCTCCCTCTCTCTCTATCCACCTACCTACCAACCTACCTACATACCTACCTACCTACCTACCTACCTATTGTATTTCTCCCCCACTCTCTAGCCTCCTACCTACCTAATTACTTACCTAACTACCTATCTACCTATCTACCTACCTACTGTATTTCTCCCTCTCTCTATACACCTACCTACCTGCCTGCCTGCCTACCTACCTACCTACCTACCTACCTACCTACCTACCTACCTACCTACCTACCTACCTACTGTATTTCTCCCTCTCTCTCTCCATCTACCTATCTACCTACCTACATAATGTATTTCTCCCTCTCTCTATCCCTCTACCTACCTACCCACCTACCTATTGTATTTCTCCCCCCTCTCTCTATCCCTCTACCTACCTGCCTGCCTGCCTGCCTGCCTACCTACCTACCTACCTACCTACCTACCTACCTACCTACCTACCTACCTACCTACCTACCTACCTACTGTATTTCTCCCTCTCTCTCTCCATCTACCTATCTACCTACCTACCTACTGTATTTCTCCCCACTCTCTATCCCTCTACCTACCTACCTACCTACCTACCTACTGTATTTCTCCCTCTCTCTCTATGCCTTTCTCTATCCATGTACCCACCTACCTACCTATTGTATTTCTCCCCCCATCTCTATCCCTCTACCTAACTACAGTATTTCTCCCTCTCTCTATACCTCTACCTACCTACCTACCTACCTACCTACCTACCTACTTATTGTATTTCTCCCCCTATCTCTATCCCTCTACCTATCTACCTACCTACCTACCTACCTACCTACGTACCTAACTAATTACCTACCTACCTACATATTTACCTACCTACCTACTGTATTTCGCCCTCTCTCTATCCCTCAACCTACCTACCTACCTACCTACCGACCTACCTATTCTATTTCTCCCTCTCTCTATCCACCTACCTACCTACCTACGTACCTACCTACCTTATTATTGTATTTCTCCCTCTCTCTCTATCCACCTACCTACCAACCTACCTACATACCTACCTACCTACCTACCTACCTACCTACCTACCTATTGTATTTCTCCCCCACTCTCTAGCCTCCTACCTACCTAATTACTTACCTAACTACCTATCTACCTATCTACCTACCTACTGTATTTCTCCCTCTCTCTATACACCTACCTACCTGCCTGCCTACCTACCTACCTACCTACCTACCTACCTACCTACCTACCTACCTACCTACCTACTGTATTTCTCCCTCTCTCTCTCCATCTACCTATCTACCTACCTACATAATGTATTTCTCCCTCTCTCTATCCCTCTACCTACCTACCCACCTACCTATTGTATTTCTCCCCCCTCTCTCTATCCCTCTACCTACCTACCTGCCTGCCTACCTACCTACCTACCTACCTACCTACCTACCTACCTACCTACCTACCTACCTACTGTATTTCTCCCTCTCTCTCTCCATCTACCTATCTACCTACCTACCTACTGTATTTCTCCCCACTCTCTATCCCTCTACCTACCTACCTACCTACCTACTGTATTTCTCCCTCTCTCTCTATGCCTTTCTCTATCCATGTACCCACCTACCTACCTATTGTATTTCTCCCCCCATCTCTATCCCTCTACCTAACTACAGTATTTCTCCCTCTCTCTATACCTCTACCTACCTACCTACCTACCTACCTACCTACCTACTTATTGTATTTCTCCCCCTATCTCTATCCCTCTACCTATCTACCTACCTACCTACCTACCTACCTACGTACCTAACTAATTACCTACCTACCTACATATTTACCTACCTACCTACTGTATTTCGCCCTCTCTCTATCCCTCAACCTACCTACCTACCTACCTACCGACCTACCTATTCTATTTCTCCCTCTCTCTATCCACCTACCTACCTACCTACGTACCTACCTACCTTATTATTGTATTTCTCCCTCTCTCTCTATCCACCTACCTACCAACCTACCTACATACCTACCTACCTACCTACCTACCTACCTACCTATTGTATTTCTCCCCCACTCTCTAGCCTCCTACCTACCTAATTACTTACCTAACTACCTATCTACCTATCTACCTACCTACTGTATTTCTCCCTCTCTCTATACACCTACCTACCTGCCTGCCTACCTACCTACCTACCTACCTACCTACCTACCTACCTACCTACCTACCTACCTACCTACCTACCTACCTACCTACTGTATTTCTCCCTCTCTCTCTCCATCTACCTATCTACCTACCTACATAATGTATTTCTCCCTCTCTCTATCCCTCTACCTACCTACCCACCTACCTATTGTATTTCTCCCCCCTCTCTCTATCCCTCTACCTACCTACCTGCCTGCCTACCTACCTACCTACCTACCTACCTACCTACCTACCTACCTACCTACCTACTGTATTTCTCCCTCTCTCTCTCCATCTACCTATCTACCTACCTACCTACTGTATTTCTCCCCACTCTCTATCCCTCTACCTACCTACCTACCTACCTACTGTATTTCTCCCTCTCTCTCTATGCCTTTCTCTATCCATGTACCCACCTACCTACCTATTGTATTTCTCCCCCCATCTCTATCCCTCTACCTAACTACAGTATTTCTCCCTCTCTCTATACCTCTACCTACCTACCTACCTACCTACCTACCTACCTACTTATTGTATTTCTCCCCCTATCTCTATCCCTCTACCTATCTACCTACCTACCTACCTACCTACCTACGTACCTAACTAATTACCTACCTACCTACATATTTACCTACCTACCTACTGTATTTCTCCCTCTCTCTATCCCTCAACCTACCTACCTACCGACCTACCGACCTACCTATTCTATTTCTCCCTCTCTCTATCCACCTACCTACCTACCTACGTACCTACCTTATTATTGTATTTCTCCCTCTCTCTCTATCCACCTACCTACCTACCTACCTACCTACCTACCTACCTACCTACCTATTGTATTTCTCCCCCACTCTCTAGCCTCCTACCTACCTACTTACTTACCTAACTACCTATCTACCTATCTACCTACCTACTGTATTTCTCCCTCTCTCTATACACCTACCTACCTGCCTGCCTACCTACTTACCTACCTACCTACCTACCTACCTACCTACCTACCTACCTACCTACCTACCTATTGTATTTCTCCATCTCTCTCTAACCCTCTACCTACCTACCTACCTACCTACTGTATTTCTCTCACTCTTTCTATCCCCTATCTATCTACCTACCTACCTACCTACTGTATTTCTCCCTCTCTTGCTATCCCCCTACCTACCTTCCTGCCTTCCTATTGTATTTCTCCATCTCTCTCTATCCACCTACCTACCTACCTATCTTACTGTATTTCTCCCTCTCTGTCCTTCTACCTAACTACCTACCTACCTACCTACCTACGTACCTACGTACCTACCTACCTACCTACCTACCTACCTACCTACCTATTGTATTTCTCCCCCCTCTGTATCCCTCTACCTACCTACGTACCTACCTATTGTATTTCTCCCCCTCTCTCTATCCACCTACCTACCTACCTACCTAACTACCTACCTACCTACCTACCTACCTACCTACCTACCTACCTACCTACCTATTGTATTTCTCCCCCACTCTCTAGCCTCCTACCTACCTACCTACTTACTTACCTAACTACCTATCTACCTACCTACTGTATTTCTCCCTCTCTCTATACACCTACCTACCTGCCTGCCTACCTACCTACCTACCTACCTACCTACCTACCTACCTACCTACCTACTGTATTTCTCTCACTCTTTCTATCTCCTATCTATCTACCTACCTACCTACCTACTGTATTTCTCCCTCTCTTGCTATCCCCCTACCTACCTTCCTGCCTTCCTATTGTATTTCTCCATCTCTCCCTATCCACCTACCTACCTACCTATCTTACTGTATTTCTCCCTCTCTCTATCCTTCTACCTACCTACCTACCTACCTACCTACCTACCTACCTACCTACCTACCTACCTACTGTATTTCTCTCACTCCCTCTATCCACTATCTACCTACCTACCTACCTACCTACCTACCTACCTACCTACCTAACTACTGTATTACTCCCTCTCTGGCTATCCACCTCCCTCCCTCCCTCCCTCCCTCCCTACCTATTGCATTTCTCCCTCTCTCTATCCCTCGACCTCCCTCCCTACCTCCCTACCTCCCTACCTACTCTATTTCTCCTTCTCTCTATCCCTCTACCTACCTACCTACCTACCTACCTACCTACCTACCTACCTACCTACTGTATTTCTCCCTCTCTCTACTCCTCTACCTGCCTAATTACGTACCTACCTGTTGTATTTCTCCCCCTCTCTTTATCCCTCTACCTACCTACCTACCTACCTACCTACCTACCTACCTACCTACCTACCTACCTACCTACCTACCTACTGTATTTCTCCCTCTCTCTCTCCATCTACCTATCTACCTACTTACATAATGTATTTCTCCCTCTCTCTATCCCTCTACCTACCTACCCACCTACCTATTGTATTTCTCCCCCCTCTCTCTATCCCTCTACCTACCTACCTACCTACCTACCTACCTACCTACCTACCTACCTACCTACCTACCTACCTACCTACCTACCTACCTACTGTATTTCTCCCCACTCTCTATCCCTCTACCTACCTACCTACCTACCTACCTACTGTATTTCTCCCTCTCTCTCTATGCCTTTCTCTATCCATGTACCCACCTACCTACCTATTGTATTTCTCCCCCCATCTCTATCCCTCTACCTAACTAACTACAGTATTTCTCCCTCTCTCTATACCTCTACCTACCTACCTACCTACCTACCTACTTATTGTATTTCTCCCCCTATCTCTATCCCTCTACCTATCTACCTACCTACCTACCTACCTACCTACCTACCTACCTACCTACGTACCTAACTAATTACCTACCTACCTACATATTTACCTACCTACCTACTGTATTTCTCCCTCTCTCTATCCCTCAACCTACCTACCTACCTACCTACCGACCTACCTATTCTATTTCTCCCTCTCTCTATCCACCTACCTACCTACCTACGTACCTACCTACCTTATTATTGTATTTCTCCCTCTCTCTCTATCCACCTACCTACCTACCTACCTACCTACCTACCTACCTACCTACCTACCTATTGTATTTCTCCCCCACTCTCTAGCCTCCTACCTACCTAATTACTTACCTAACTACCTATCTACCTATCTACCTACCTACTGTATTTCTCCCTCTCTCTATACACCTACCTACCTGCCTGCCTGCCTACCTACCTACCTACCTACCTACCTACCTACCTACCTACCTACCTACCTACTGTATTTCTCCCTCTCTCTCTCCATCTACCTATCTACCTACCTACATAATGTATTTCTCCCTCTCTCTATCCCTCTACCTACCTACCCACCTACCTATTGTATTTCTCCCCCCTCTCTCTATCCCTCTACCTACCTGCCTGCCTGCCTGCCTGCCTACCTACCTACCTACCTACCTACCTACCTACCTACCTACCTACCTACCTACCTACCTACCTACCTACCTACCTACCTACCTACCTACCTACCTACTGTATTTCTCCCTCTCTCTCTCCATCTACCTATCTACCTACCTACCTACTGTATTTCTCCCCACTCTCTATCCCTCTACCTACCTACCTACCTACCTACCTACTGTATTTCTCCCTCTCTCTCTATGCCTTTCTCTATCCATGTACCCACCTACCTACCTATTGTATTTCTCCCCCCATCTCTATCCCTCTACCTAACTACAGTATTTCTCCCTCTCTCTATACCTCTACCTACCTACCTACCTACCTACCTACCTACCTACCTACTTATTGTATTTCTCCCCCTATCTCTATCCCTCTACCTATCTACCTACCTACCTACCTACCTACCTACGTACCTAACTAATTACCTACCTACCTACATATTTACCTACCTACCTACTGTATTTCGCCCTCTCTCTATCCCTCAACCTACCTACCTACCTACCTACCGACCTACCTATTCTATTTCTCCCTCTCTCTATCCACCTACCTACCTACCTACGTACCTACCTACCTTATTATTGTATTTCTCCCTCTCTCTCTATCCACCTACCTACCAACCTACCTACATACCTACCTACCTACCTACCTACCTACCTATTGTATTTCTCCCCCACTCTCTAGCCTCCTACCTACCTAATTACTTACCTAACTACCTATCTACCTATCTACCTACCTACTGTATTTCTCCCTCTCTCTATACACCTACCTACCTGCCTGCCTACCTACCTACCTACCTACCTACCTACCTACCTACCTACCTACCTACCTACCTACCTACTGTATTTCTCCCTCTCTCTCTCCATCTACCTATCTACCTACCTACATAATGTATTTCTCCCTCTCTCTATCCCTCTACCTACCTACCCACCTACCTATTGTATTTCTCCCCCCTCTCTCTATCCCTCTACCTACCTACCTGCCTGCCTGCCTGCCTACCTACCTACCTACCTACCTACCTACCTACCTACCTACCTACCTACCTACCTACCTACTGTATTTCTCCCTCTCTCTCTCCATCTACCTATCTACCTACCTACCTACTGTATTTCTCCCCACTCTCTATCCCTCTACCTACCTACCTACCTACCTACCTACCTACTGTATTTCTCCCTCTCTCTCTATGCCTTTCTCTATCCATGTACCCACCTACCTACCTATTGTATTTCTCCCCCCATCTCTATCCCTCTACCTAACTACAGTATTTCTCCCTCTCTCTATACCTCTACCTACCTACCTACCTACCTACCTACCTACCTACTTATTGTATTTCTCCCCCTATCTCTATCCCTCTACCTATCTACCTACCTACCTACCTACCTACGTACCTAACTAATTACCTACCTACCTACATATTTACCTACCTACCTACTGTATTTCGCCCTCTCTCTATCCCTCAACCTACCTACCTACCTACCTACCGACCTACCTATTCTATTTCTCCCTCTCTCTATCCACCTACCTACCTACCTACGTACCTACCTACCTTATTATTGTATTTCTCCCTCTCTCTCTATCCACCTACCTACCAACCTACCTACATACCTACCTACCTACCTACCTACCTACCTATTGTATTTCTCCCCCACTCTCTAGCCTCCTACCTACCTAATTACTTACCTAACTACCTATCTACCTATCTACCTACCTACTGTATTTCTCCCTCTCTCTATACACCTACCTACCTGCCTGCCTACCTACCTACCTACCTACCTACCTACCTACCTACCTACCTACCTACCTACCTACCTACCTACCTACTGTATTTCTCCCTCTCTCTCTCCATCTACCTATCTACCTACCTACATAATGTATTTCTCCCTCTCTCTATCCCTCTACCTACCTACCCACCTACCTATTGTATTTCTCCCCCCTCTCTCTATCCCTCTACCTACCTACCTGCCTGCCTACCTACCTACCTACCTACCTACCTACCTACCTACCTACCTACCTACCTACCTACCTACCTACCTACCTACTGTATTTCTCCCTCTCTCTCTCCATCTACCTATCTACCTACCTACCTACCTACTGTATTTCTCCCCACTCTCTATCCCTCTACCTACCTACCTACCTACCTACCTACCTACTGTATTTCTCCCTCTCTCTCTATGCCTTTCTCTATCCATGTACCCACCTACCTACCTATTGTATTTCTCCCCCCATCTCTATCCCTCTACCTAACTACAGTATTTCTCCCTCTCTCTATACCTCTACCTACCTACCTACCTACCTACCTACCTACCTACTTATTGTATTTCTCCCCCTATCTCTATCCCTCTACCTATCTACCTACCTACCTACCTACCTACCTACGTACCTAACTAATTACCTACCTACCTACATATTTACCTACCTACCTACTGTATTTCTCCCTCTCTCTATTCCTCAACCTACCTACCTACCGACCTACCGACCTACCTATTCTATTTCTCCCTCTCTCTATCCACCTACCTACCTACCTACGTACCTACCTACCTTATTATTGTATTTCTCCCTCTCTCTCTATCCACCTACCTACCTACCTACCTACCTACCTACCTACCTACCTACCTACCTACCTACCTATTGTATTTCTCCCCCACTCTCTAGCCTCCTACCTACCTACTTACTTACCTAACTACCTATCTACCTATCTACCTACCTACTGTATTTCTCCCTCTCTCTATACACCTACCTACCTGCCTGCCTACCTACCTACCTACCTACCTACCTACCTACCTACCTACCTACCTATTGTATTTCTCCATCTCTCTCTAACCCTCTACCTACCTACCTACCTACCTACCTACCTACTGTATTTCTCTCACTCTTTCTATCCCCTATCTATCTACCTACCTACCTACCTACTGTATTTCTCCCTCTCTTGCTATCCCCCTACCTACCTTCCTGCCTTCCTATTGTATTTCTCCATCTCTCTCTATCCACCTACCTACCTACCTATCTTACTGTATTTCTCCCTCTCTGTCCTTCTACCTAACTACCTACCTACCTACCTACCTACGTACCTACGTACCTACCTACCTACCTACCTACCTACCTATTGTATTTCTCCCCCCTCTGTATCCCTCTACCTACCTACGTACCTACCTATTGTATTTCTCCCCCTCTCTCTATCCACCTACCTACCTACCTACCTACCTACCTACCTACCTACCTACCTACCTACCTACCTACCTACCTATTGTATTTCTCCCCCACTCTCTAGCCTCCTACCTACCTACCTACTTACTTACCTAACTACCTATCTACCTACCTACTGTATTTCTCCCTCTCTCTATACACCTACCTACCTGCCTGCCTACCTACCTACCTACCTACCTACCTACCTACCTACCTACCTACCTACCTACCTACTGTATTTCTCTCACTCTTTCTATCTCCTATCTATCTACCTACCTACCTACCTACTGTATATCTCCCTCTCTTGCTATCCCCCTACCTACCTTCCTGCCTTCCTATTGTATTTCTCCATCTCTCCCTATCCACCTACCTACCTACCTATCTTACTGTATTTCTCCCTCTCTCTATCCTTCTACCTACCTACCTACCTACCTACCTACCTTCCTACCTACCTACCTACCTACCTACCTACCTACCTACCTACCTACCTACTGTATTTCTCTCACTCCCTCTATCCACTATCTACCTACCTACCTACCTACCTACCTACCTACCTACCTACCTAACTACTGTATTACTCCCTCTCTGGCTATCCACCTCCCTCCCTCCCTCCCTCCCTCCCTACCTATTGCATTTCTCCCTCTCTCTATCCCTCGACCTCCCTCCCTACCTCCCTACCTACTCTATTTCTCCTTCTCTCTATCCCTCTACCTACCTACCTACCTACCTACCTACCTACCTACCTACCTACCTACCTACCTACCTACCTACTGTATTTCTCCCTCTCTCTACTCCTCTACCTGCCTAATTACGTACCTACCTGTTGTATTTCTCCCCCTCTCTTTATCCCTCTACCTACCTACCTACCTACCTACCTACCTACCTACCTACCTACCTACCTACCTACCTACCTACCTACCTACTGTATTTCTCCCTCTCTCTCTCCATCTACCTATCTACCTACTTACATAATGTATTTCTCCCTCTCTCTATCCCTCTACCTACCTACCCACCTACCTATTGTATTTCTCCCCCCTCTCTCTATCCCTCTACCTACCTACCTACCTACCTACCTACCTACCTACCTACCTACCTACCTACCTACCTACCTACCTACTGTATTTCTCCCCACTCTCTATCCCTCTACCTACCTACCTACCTACCTACCTACTGTATTTCTCCCTCTCTCTCTATGCCTTTCTCTATCCATGTACCCACCTACCTACCTATTGTATTTCTCCCCCCATCTCTATCCCTCTACCTAACTAACTACAGTATTTCTCCCTCTCTCTATACCTCTACCTACCTACCTACCTACCTACCTACCTACCTACCTACCTACCTACCTACCTACTTATTGTATTTCTCCCCCTATCTCTATCCCTCTACCTATCTACCTACCTACCTACCTACCTACCTACCTACCTACCTACCTAACTAATTACCTACCTACCTACATATTTACCTACCTACCTACTGTATTTCTCCCTCTCTCTATCCCTCAACCTACCTACCTACCTACCTACCGACCTACCTATTCTATTTCTCCCTCTCTCTATCCACCTACCTACCTACCTACGTACCTACCTACCTTATTATTGTATTTCTCCCTCTCTCTCTATCCACCTACCTACCTACCTACCTACCTACCTACCTACCTATTGTATTTCTCCCCCACTCTCTAGCCTCCTACCTACCTACTTACTTACCTAACTACCTATCTACCTATCTACCTACCTACTGTATTTCTCCCTCTCTCTATACACCTACCTGCCTGCCTGCCTACCTACCTACCTACCTACCTACCTACCTACCTACCTACCTACCTACCTACCTACCTACCTACCTACCTATTGTATTTCTCCATCTCTCTCTAACCCTCTACCTACCTACCTACCTACCTACCTACCTACCTACCTACCTACTGTATTTCTCTCACTCTTTCTATCCCCTATCTATCTACCTACCTACCTACCTACTGTATTTCTCCCTCTCTTACTATCCCTGCCTTCCTATTGTATTTCTCCATCTCTCCCTATCCACCTACCTACCTACCTATCTTACTGTATTTCTCCCTCTCTCTATCCTTCTACCTACCTACCTACCTACCTACCTACCTACCTACCTACCTACCTACCTATTGTATTTCTCCCTCTCTATATCCACCTACCTACCTACCTAGTGTATTTCTCCCCCTCTCTCTATCCACCTACCTACCTACCTACCTACCTTCCTACCTACCTACCTACCTACCTACCTACCTACCTACCTACCTACCTACCTACCTACCTACTGTATTTCTCTCACTCCCTCTATCCACTATCTACCTACCTACCTACCTACCTACCTACCTACCTACCTACCTACCTAACTACTGTATTTCTCCCTCTCTGGCTATCCCCCTCCCTCCCTCCCTCCCTCCCTCCCTACCTATTGCATTTCTCCCTCTCTCTATCCCTCGACCTCCCTCCCTCCCTACCTCCCTACCTCCCTCCCTACCTCCCTACCTCCCTACCTACTCTATTTCTCCTTCTCTCTATCCCTCTACCTACCTACCTACCTACCTACCTACCTACCTACCTACCTACTGTATTTCTCCCTCTCTCTCTCCATCTACCTATCTACCTACCTACATAGTGTATTCCTACCTCTCTCTATCCCACTACCTACCTACCTACCTACCTACCTACCTACCTACCTACCTACCTACCTACCTACTGTATTTCTCTCACTCCCTATATCCACTATCTACCTACCTACATACCTACCTACCTACCTACCTACCTACCTACCTACCTACCTACCTACCTACCTAACTACTGTATTTCTCCCTCTCTGGCTATCCCCCTCCCTCCCTCCCTCCCTCCCTCCCTACCTATTGCATTTCTCCCTCTCTCTATCCCTCGACCTCCCTCCCTCCCTACCTCCCTACCTCCCTCCCTACCTCCCTACCTCCCTACCTACTCTATTTCTCCTTCTCTCTATCCCTCTACCTACCTACCTACCTACCTACCTACCTACCTACCTACCTACCTACCTACCTACCTACTGTATTTCTCCCTCTCTCTATCCACCTACCTACCTACCTACCTACCTACCTACCTACCTACCTACCTACCTACTGTATTTCTCCCCACTCTCTCTATCCCTCTACCTACCTATTTACCTACTGTATTTCTCCCTCTCTCTCTATCCCTCTCTCTATCCCTCTATCCAACTACCTACCTATTGTATTTCTCCCCCCTCTCTCTATCCCTCTACCTACCTATCTACAGTATTTCTTCCTCTCTCTATCTCTCTACCTACCTAACTACCTACCTACCTATTGTATTTCTCCCCCCTCTCTATCCCTCTACCTACCTACCTACCTACCTACCTATTGTATTTCACCTCCTCTCTCTATTCCCCTACCTACCTACCTACCTACCTACCTACTTACCTACCTAGCTACCTACCTAGCTACCTACCTACCTACCTACTGTATTCCTCCCTCTCTCTATCCCTCTACCTACCTACCTACTGTATTTCTCTCACTCTTTCTATCCCCTATCTATCTACCTACCTACCTACCTACTGTATTTCTCCCTCTCTTGGTATCCCCCTAGCTACCTTCCTGCCTTCCTATTGTATTTCTCCATCAATCTCTATCCACCTACCTACCTACCTATCTTACTGTATTTCTCCCTCTCTCTGTCCTTCTACCTAACTACCTACCTACCTACCTACGTACCTACGTACCTACGTACCTACCTACCTACCTACCTACCTACCTATTGTATTTCTCCCCCTCTGTATCCCTCTACCTACCTACGTACCTACCTATTGTATTTCTCCCCCTCTCTCTATCCACCTACCTACCTACCTACCTACCTACCTACCTACCTACCTACCTACCTACCTACCTACCTACCTACCTATTGTATTTATCCCCCCTCTCTATCCCTCTACGTACCTACCTACCTATTGTATTTCTCCCCCTCTCTCTATCCCCCTACCTACCTACCTACGTATCTACCTAGCTACCTAGCTACCTACCTACCTACCTACCTAAATACCTACCTACTGTATTTCTCCCCCACTCTCTATCCCTCTACCTACCTACCTACCTGCCTGCCTACCTACCTACCTATTGTATTTCTCCCTCTCTCTCTCTATCCTTCTACCTACCTACCTACCTACCTACTGTATTTCTCCCTCTCTCTCTATTCCTTTCTCTATCCCTCTACCCATCTACCTACAGTATGTCTCCCTCTCTCTATCTGTATGTCTCTCTCTCTATCCATGTACCCACCTACCTACCTATTGTATTTCTCCCCCCATCTCTATCCCTCTACCTAACTACCTACAGTATTTCTCCCTCTCTCTATACCTCTACCTACCTACCTACCTACCTACCTACCTACCTACCTACCTACCTACCTACTGTATTTCTCCCTCTCTCTATCCACCTACCTACCTACCTACCTACCTACCTACCTACTGTATTTCTCCCCACTCTCTATGCCTTTCTCTATCCCTGTACCCACCTACCTACCTATTGTATTACTCCCCCCATCTCTATCCCTCTACCTAACTACCTACAGTATTTCTCCCTCTCTCTACCTACCTACCTACCTACCTACCTACTTATTGTATTTCTCCCCCTATCTCTATCCCTCTACCTACCTACCTACCTACCTACCTACCTACCTACCTACCTACCTACCTAAGTACTTACTGTATTTCTCCCTCTCTCTCTATACACCTACCTACCTACCTACCTACCTATTGTATTTTCCCCCTCTCTCTATTCTCCTACCAACCTAACTACCTACCTACCTACTTACCTAACTACCTACCTACCTAGCTACATACCTACTGTATTTCTCCCTCTCTCTATCCCTCTACCTACCTACCTACCTACTGTATTTTTCCCTCTCTCTCTTTCCACCTACCAACCTACCTACCTACTGTATTTCTCCCTCTCTCTCTCCATCTACCTATCTACCTACCTACATAGTGTATTCCTACCTCTCTCTATCCCTCTACCTACCTACCTACCTACTGTATTTTTCCCTCTCTCTCTTTCCACCTACCAACCTACCTACCTACTGTATTCCTCCCTCTCTCTATCCCTCTACCTACCTACCTACTGTATTTCTCTCACTCTTTCTATCCCCTATCTATCTATCTACTTACCTACCTACCTACTGTATTTCTCCCTCTCTTGGTATCCCCCTAGCTACCTTCCTGCCTTCCTATTGTATTTCTCCATCAATCTCTATCCACCTACCTACCTACCTATCTTACTGTATTTCTCCCTCTCTGTCCTTCTACCTAACTACCTACCTACCTACCTACCTACGTACCTACGTACCTACCTACCTACCTACCTACCTACCTACCTACCTATTGTATTTCTCCCCCCTCTGTATCCCTCTACCTACCTACGTACCTACCTATTGTATTTCTCCCCCTCTCTCTATCCCCCTACATACCTACCTACCTACCTACCTACCTACCTACCTACCTACCTACCTACCTACCTACCTACCTATTGTATTTATCCCCCCTCTCTATCCCTCTACCTACCTACCTACTGTATTTTTCCCTCTCTCTCTTTCCACCTACCAACCTACCTACCTACTGTATTTCTCCCTCTCTCTCTCCATCTACCTATTTACCTACCTACATAGTGTATTCCTACCTCTCTCTATCCCTCTACCTACCTACCTACCTACTGTATTTTTCCCTCTCTCTCTTTCCACCTTCCAACCTACCTACCTACTCTATTCCTCCCTCTCTCTATCCCTCTACCTACCTACCTACTGTATTTCTCTCACTCTTTCTATCCCCTATCTATCTACCTACCTACCTACCTACTGTATTTCTCCCTCTCTTGGTATCCCCCTAGCTACCTTCCTGCCTTCCTATTGTATTTCTCCATCAATCTCTATCCACCTACCTACCTACCTGTCTTACTGTATTTCTCCCTCTCTCTGTCCTTCTACCTACCTACCTACCTACCTACCTACCTACCTACCTACCTACCTACCTACCTATTGTATTTCTCCCCCCTCTGTATCCCTCTACCTACCTACGTACCTACCTATTGTATTTCCCCCCCTCTCTCTATCCCCCTACCTACCTACCTACCTACCTACCTACCTACCTACCTACCTACCTATTGTATTTATCCCCCCTCTCTATCCCTCTACGTACCTACCTACCTATTGTATTTCTCCCCCTCTCTCTATCCCCCTACCTACCTACCTACCTACCTACCTACCTACCTACTGTATTTCTCCCCCACTCTCTATCCCTCTACCTACCTACCTACCTACCTGCCTGCCTACCTACCTACCTATTGTATTTCTCCCTCTCTCTCTATCCTTCTACCTACCTACCTACCTACCTACTGCATTTATCCCTCTCTCTCTATTCCTTTCTCTATCCCTCTACCCAGCTACCTACAGTATGTCTCCCTCTCTCTATCTGTATGTCTCTCTCTCTATCCATGTACCCACCTACCTACCTATTGTATTTCTCCCCCCATCTCTATCCCTCTACCTAACTACCTACAGTATTTCTCCCTCTCTCTATACCTCTACCTACCTACCTACCTACCTACCTACCTACCTACCTACCTACCTACCTACTGTATTTCTCCCTCTCTCTATCCACCTACCTACCTACCTACCTACCTACCTACCTACCTACCTACTGTATTTCTCCCCACTCTCTATGCCTTTCTCTATCCCTGTACCCACCTACCTACCTATTGTATTTCTCCCCCCATCTCTATCCCTCTACCTAACTACCTACAGTATTTCTCCCTCTCTCTATCCCTCTACCTACCTACCTACCTACCTACCTACTTATTGTATTTCTCCCCCTATCTCTATCCCTCTACCTACCTACCTACCTACCTACCTACCTACCTACCTAAGTACTTACTGTATTTCTCCCTCTCTCTCTATACACCTACCTACCTACCTACCTATTGTATTTTCCCCCTCTCTCTATTCTCCTACCAACCTAACTACCTACCTACCTACTTACCTAACTACCTACCTACCTAGCTACATACCTACTGTATTTCTCCCTCTCTCTTTCCACCTACCAACCTACCTACCTACTGTATTTCTCCCTCTCTCTCTCCATCTACCTATCTACCTACCTACATAGTGTATTCCTACCTCTCTCTATCCCTCTACCTACCTACCTACCTACTGTATTTTTCCCCTCTCTCTCTTTCCACCTACCAACCTACCTACCTACTGTATTCCTCCCTCTCTCTATCCCTCTACCTACCTACCTACTGTATTTCTCTCACTCTTTCTATCCCCTATCTATCTACCTACCTACCTACCTACTGTATTTCTCCCTCTCTTGGTATCCCCCTAGCTACCTTCCTGCCTTCCTATTGTATTTCTCCATCAATCTCTATCCACCTACCTACCTACCTATCTTACTGTATTTCTCCCTCTCTCTGTCCTTCTACCTAACTACCTACCTACCTACCTACCTACCTACCTACCTACCTACCTACCTACCTACCTACCTATTGTATTTATCCCCCCTCTCTATCCCTCTACGTACCTACCTACCTATTGTATTTCTCCCCCTCTCTCTATCCCCCTACCTACCTACCTACGTATCTACCTACCTACCTACCTACCTACCTACCTACCTACCTACCTACCTACCTACCTACTGTATTTCTCCCCCACTCTCTATCCCTCTACCTACCTACCTACCTGCCTGCCTACCTACCTACCTATTGTATTTCTCCCTCTCTCTCTCTATCCTTCTACCTACCTACCTACCTACCTACTGTATTTCTCCCTCTCTCTCTATTCCTTTCTCTATCCCTCTACCCACCTACCTACAGTATGTCTCCCTCTCTCTATCTGTATGTCTCTCTCTCTATCCATGTACCCACCTACCTACCTATTGTATTTCTCCCCCCAATCTCTATCCCTCTACCTAACTACCTACAGTATTTCTCCCTCTCTCTATACCTCTACCTACCTACCTACCTACCTACCTACCTACCTACCTACCTACCTACCTACCTACCTACTGTATTTCTCCCTCTCTCTATCCACCTACCTACCTACCTACCTACCTACCTACCTACCTACCTACCTACCTACTGTATTTCTCCCCACTCTCTATGCCTTTCTCTATCCCTGTACCCACCTACCTACCTATTGTATTTCTCCCCCCATCTCTATCCCTCTACCTAACTACCTACAGTATTTCTCCCTCTCTCTATCCCTCTACCTACCTACCTACCTACCTACCTACCTACCTACCTACCTACCTACCTACTTATTGTATTTCTCCCCCTCTCTCTGTCCCTCTACCTACCTACCTACCTACCTACCTACCTACCTACCTACTTACTTACTTTATTTCTCCCTCTCTCTCTATACACCTACCTACCTACCTACCTATTGTATTTTCCCCCTCTCTCTATTCTCCTACCAACCTACCTACCTACCTACCTACTTACCTAACTACCTACCTACCTAGCTACATACCTACTGTATTTATCCCTCTCTCTATCCCTCTACCTACCTACCTACCTACTGTATTTTTCCCTCTCTCTCTTT
The DNA here is from genome assembly GCA_039707465.1 of Rhabdophis nuchalis. Lineage (NCBI taxonomy): Eukaryota > Metazoa > Chordata > Lepidosauria > Squamata > Natricidae > Rhabdophis > Rhabdophis nuchalis. The sequence continues at coordinate 109,370 of JBDLLF010000110.1, forward strand.
CCACCTACCAACCTACCTACCTACCGTATTTCTCCCTCTCTCTCTCCATCTACCTATCTACCTGCCTACATAGTGTATTCCTACCTCTCTCTATCCCTCTACCTACCTACCTACCTACCTACCTACCTACCTACCTACCTACCTACCTATTGTATTTCTCCCTCCCTCTCTCTATCCCTCTACTATCTATTTACCTACTGTATTTCTCCCTCTCTCTCTATCCCTCTCTCTATCCCCCTATCCAACTACCTACCTATTGTATTTCCCCCCCTCTCTCTATCCCTCTACCTACCTATCTACAGTATTTCTTCCACTCTCTATCTCTCTACCTACCTAACTACCTACCTACCTATTGTATTTCTCCCCCCTCTCTATCCCTCTGCCTACCTACCTACCTATTGTATTTCACCTCCTCTCTCTATTCCCCTACCTACCTACCTACCTACCTACCTACCTACCTACCTACCTACCTACCTACCTACCTACTGTATTCCTCCCTCTCTCTATCCCTCTACCTACCTACCTACCTACTGTATTTCTCTCACTCTTTCTATGCCCTATCTATCTACCTACCTACCTACCTACTGTATTTCTCCCTCTCTTGGTATCCCCCCAGCTACCTTCCTGCCTTCCTATTGTATCATCAATCTCTATCCACCTACCTACCTACCTATCTTACTGTATTTCTCCCTCTCTCTGTCCTTCTACCTACCTACCTACCTACTTACCTACCTACCTACCTACCTACCTATTGTATTTCTCCCCCCTCTGTATCCCTCTACCTACCTACGTACCTACCTATTGTATTTCTCCCCCTCTCTCTATCCCCCTACCTACCTACCTACCTACCTACCTACCTACCTACCTACCTACCTATTGTATTTATCCCCCTCTCTATCCCTCTACGTACCTACCTACCTATTGTATTTCTCCCCCTCTCTCTATCCCCCTACCTACCTACCTACCTACGTATCTACCTAGCTACCTAGCTACCTACCTACCTACCTACCTACCTACCTACCTACCTACTGTATTTCTCCTCTCTCTATCCACCTACCTACCTACCTACCTACCTACCTACCTACCTACCTACCTACCTACCTACCTACCTACCTACCTACCTACTGTATTTCTCCCTCTCTCTATCCCTCTACCTACCTACCTACTGAATTTCTCTCACTTTCTCTATCCCCCTACCTACCTACCTACCTACCTACCTACCTACCTACCTACCTACCTACCTACCTACCTATTGTATTTCTCCCCCCTCTGTATCCCTCTACCTACCTACGTACCTACCTATTGTATTTCTCCCCCTCTCTCTATCCCCCTACCTACCTACCTACCTACCTACCTACCTACCTACCTACCTATTGTATTTATCCCCCCTCTCTATCCCTCTACATACCTACCTACCTATTGTATTTCTCCCCCTCTCTCTGTCCCCCTACCTACCTACCTACTTTCCTACCTAGCTACCTAGCTACCTACCAACCTACCTACCTACCTACCTACCTACCTACCTACCTACCTACCTACCTACCTACCTACCTACCTACCTACCTACCTACTGTATTTCTCTCACTCTTTCTATCCCCTATCTATCTATCTACCTACCAACCTACTGTATTTCTCCCTCTCTTGCTATCCCCCTACCTACCTTCCTGCCTTCCTATTGTATTTCTCCATCAATCTCTATCCACCTACCTACCTAACTACCTATTGTACTTCTCCCCCCTCTCTCTATCCCTCTACCTACATACCTACGTACCTACCTACCTACCTACCTACCTACCTATTGTATTTCTCCCCCACTCTCTAGCCTCCTACCTACCTACTTACTTACCTAACTACCTATCTACCTACCTACTGTATTTCTCCCTCTCTCTATACACCTACCTACCTACCTACCTACCTACCTATCTACCTATTGTATTTCTCCATCTCTCTCTAACCCTCTACCTACCTACCTACCTACCTACCTACTGTATTTCTCTCACTCTTTCTATCCCCTATCTATCTACCTACCTACCTACCTACTGTATTTCTCCCTCTCTTGCTATCCCCCTACCTACCTTCCTGCCTTCCTATTGTATTTCTCCATCTCTCTCTATCCACCTACCTACCTACCTATCTTACTGTGTTTCTCCCTCTCTCTATCCTTCTACCTACCTACCTACTGTATTTCTCTCACTCCCTCTATCCCCGATCTACCTACCTACCGACCGACCGACCTACCTACCTTCCTACCTATCTCACTACCTACCTAACTACTGTATTTCTCCCTCTCTCTATCCCTCGACCTCCCTCCCTCCCTCCCTCCCTCCCTCCCTCCCTCCCTACCTACCTACCTACCTACCTACCTACCTACCTACCTACCTACCTACTGTATTTCTCCCTCTCTCTCTCCATCTACCTATCTACCTACCTACATAGTGTATTCCTACCTCTCTCTATCCCTCTACCTACCTACCTACCTACCTACCTGCCTGCCTACCTACCTACCTACCTATTGTATTTCTCCCCCTCTCTCTATCCCTCTACCTACCTATCTACAGTATTTCTTCCTCTCTCTATCTCTCTACCTACCTACCTACCTTCCTACCTATTGTATTTCTCCCCCCTCTCTATCCCTCTACCTACCTAACTACCTAACTACCTACCTATTGTATTTCTCTCACTCTTTCTATCCCCTATCTATCTACCTACCTACCTACCTACTGTATTTCTCCCTCTCTTGCTATCCCCCTACCTACCTTCCTGCCTTCCTATTGTATTTCTCCATCAATCTCTATCCACCTACCTACCTACCTATCTTACTGTATTTCTCCCTCTCTCTGTCCTCCTACCTACCTACCTACCTACCTACCTATTGTATTTCTCCCTCTCTATATCCACCTACCTACCTACCTAGTGTATTTCTCCCTCTCTCTCTATCCACCTACCTACTTACCTTCCTACCTACCTACTGTATTTCTCTCTCTCTCTATCCCCTACCTACCTACCTACCTACCTACCTACCTACCTACCTATTGTATTTCTCCCCCCTCTGTATCCCTCTACCTACCTACCTACCTACCTACCTACCTACCTACCTACCTACCTACCTATTGTATTTCTCCCCCCTCTGTATCCCTCTACCTACCTACCTACCTATTGTATTTCTCCACCTCACTCTATCCCCCTACCTACCTACCTACCTACCTACCTACCTACCTACCTACCTACCTACCTACCTACCTACCGTATTTCTCCCTCTCTCTATCCCTCTACCTACCTACCTACCTACCTACCTACCTACCTACCTACCTACCTACCTACTGTATTTCTCCCCCACTCTCTATCCCTCTACCTACCTACCTACCTGCCTACCTACCTACCTACCTATTGTATTTCTCCCCCTCTCTCTCTATCCTTCTACCTACCTACCTACCTACTGTATTTCTCCCTCTCTCTCTATCTCTTTCTCTATCCCTCTACCCACCTACCTACAGTATGTCTCCCTCTCTCTATCTGTATGTCTCTCTCTCTATCCACCTACCTACCTTCATACCTATTGTATTTCTCCCCCTCTCTCTATCCACCTACCTTCCTTCCTACCTACCTACCTACCTACCTACCTACCTACCTACCTACCTACCTACCTACTGTATTTCTCCCTCTCTCTACTCCTCTACCTGCCTGCCTGCCTGCCTGCCTACCTACCTACCTACCTACCTACCTACCTAACTACCTACGTACCTACTGTATTTCTCCCTCTCTCTCTATACACCTACCTACCTACCTACCTATTGTATTTTCCCCCTCTCTCTATCCTCCTACCAACCTAACTACCTACCTACCTACTTACCTAACTACCTACCTACCTAGCTACATACCTACTGTATTTCTCCCTCTCTCTATCCCTCTACCGACCTACCTACCTACTGTATTTTTCCCTCTCTCTCTTTCCACCTACCAACCTACCTTCCTACTGTATTTCTCCCTCTCTCTATCCTTGTACCTACCTACCAACCTATTGTATTTCTCCCCCTCTCTCTATCCCCTACCTACCTACCTACTGTATTTCTCCCTCTCTCTCTCCATCTACCTATCTACCTACCTACATAGTGTATTCCTACCTCTCTCTATCCCTCTACCTACCTACCTACCTACCTACCTACCTACCTACCTACCTACCTACCTACCTACCTATTGTATTTCTCCCTCTCTCTCTCTATCCCTCTACCTACCTATTTACCTACTGTATTTCTCCCTCTCTCTCTATCCCTCTCTCTATCCCTCTCTCCAACTACCTACCTATTGTATTTCTCCCCCCTCTCTCTATCCCTCTACCTACCTATCTACAGTATTTCTTCCTCTCTCTATCTCTCTACCTACCTACCTACCTACCTACCTACCTATTGTATTTCACCTCCTCTCTCTATTCCCCTACCTACCTACCTACCTACTTACCTACCTAGCTACCTACCTACCTACCTACCTACCTACCTACCTACCTACCTACCTAATGTATTTCTCCCTCACTCTATCCCTCTACCTACCTACCTACCTACCTACCTACCTTATTATTGTATTTCTCCCCCTCTCTCTATCCCTCTACCTACCTACCTAGCTACCTATTGTATTTCTCCCCCTCTCTCTATCCCCTACCTACCTACCTAACTAATTACCTACCTACCTACATATTTACCTACCTACCTACTGTATTTCTCCCTCTCTCTATCCCTCAACCTACCTACCTACCTACCTACCGACCTACCTATTCTATTTCTCCCTCTCTCTATCCACCTACCTACCTACCTACGTACCTACCTACCTTATTATTGTATTTCTCCCTCTCTCTCTATCCACCTACCTACCTACCTACCTACCTACCTACCTACCTACCTACCTACCTACCTACCTATTGTATTTCTCCCCCGCTCTCTAGCCTCCTACCTACCTACTTACTTACCTAACTACCTATCTACCTATCTACCTACCTACTGTATTTCTCCCTCTCTCTATACACCTACCTACCTGCCTACCTAACTACCTACCTACCTACCTACCTATCTACCTATTGTATTTCTCCATATCTCTCTAACCCTCTACCTACCTACCTACCTACCTACCTACTGTATTTCTCTCACTCTTTCTATCCCCTATCTATCTACCTACCTACCTACCTACTGTATTTCTCCCTCTCTTGCTATCCCCTACCTACCTTCCTTCCTTCCTATTGTATTTCTCCATCTCTCTCTATCCACCTACCTACCTACCCATCTTACTGTATTTCTCCCTCTCTCTATCCTTCTACCTACCTACCTACCTACCTAACTATTGTATTTCTCCCTCTCTCTCTATCCACCTACCTACCTACCTACCTACCTACCTACTGTATTTCTCCCCACTCTCTATGCCTTTCTCTATCCCTGTACCCACCTACCTACCTATTGTATTTCTCCCCCCATCTCTATCCCTCTACCTAACTACCTACAGTATTTCTCCCTCTCTCTATCCCTCTACCTACCTACCTACCTACCTACCTACTTATTGTATTTCTCCCCCTATCTCTATCCCTCTACCTATCTACCTACCTACCTACCTACCTACCTACCTACCTACCTACCTAAGTACTTACTGTATTTCTCCCTCTCTCTCTATACACCTACCTACCTACCTACCTATTGTATTTTCCCCCTCTCTCTATTCTCCTACCAACCTAACTACCTACCTACCTACTTACCTAACTACCTACCTACCTAGCTACATACCTACTGTATTTCTCCCTCTCTCTTTCCACCTACCAACCTACCTACCTACTGTATTTCTCCCTCTCTCTCTCCATCTACCTATCTACCTACCTACATAGTGTATTCCTACCTCTCTCTATCCCTCTACCTACCTACCTACCTACTGTATTTTTCCCTCTCTCTCTTTCCACCTACCAACCTACCTACCTACTGTATTCCTCCCTCTCTCTATCCCTCTACCTACCTACCTACTGTATTTCTCTCACTCTTTCTATCCCCTATCTATCTACCTACCTACCTACCTACTGTATTTCTCCCTCTCTTGGTATCCCCCTAGCTACCTTCCTGCCTTCCTATTGTATTTCTCCATCAATCTCTATCCACCTACCTACCTACCTATCTTACTGTATTTCTCCCTCTCTCTGTCCTTCTACCTAACTACCTACCTACCTACCTACCTACCTACCTACCTATTGTATTTATCCCCCCTCTCTATCCCTCTACGTACCTACCTACCTATTGTATTTCTCCCCCTCTCTCTATCCCCCTACCTACCTACCTACGTATCTACCTACCTACCTACCTACCTACCTACCTACCTACCTACCTACCTACCTACCTACTGTATTTCTCCCCCACTCTCTATCCCTCTACCTACCTACCTACCTGCCTGCCTACCTACCTACCTATTGTATTTCTCCCTCTCTCTCTCTATCCTTCTACCTACCTACCTACCTACCTACTGTATTTCTCCCTCTCTCTCTATTCCTTTCTCTATCCCTCTACCCACCTACCTACAGTATGTCTCCCTCTCTCTATCTGTATGTCTCTCTCTCTATCCATGTACCCACCTACCTACCTATTGTATTTCTCCCCCCATCTCTATCCCTCTACCTAACTACCTACAGTATTTCTCCCTCTCTCTATACCTCTACCTACCTACCTACCTACCTACCTACCTACCTACCTACCTACCTACCTACCTACCTACCTACCTACCTACTGTATTTCTCCCTCTCTCTATCCACCTACCTACCTACCTACCTACCTACCTACCTACCTACCTACCTACTGTATTTCTCCCCACTCTCTATGCCTTTCTCTATCCCTGTACCCACCTACCTACCTATTGTATTTCTCCCCCCATCTCTATCCCTCTACCTAACTACCTACAGTATTTCTCCCTCTCTCTATCCCTCTACCTACCTACCTACCTACCTACCTACCTACCTACCTACCTACTTATTGTATTTCTCCCCCTCTCTCTGTCCCTCTACCTACCTACCTACCTACCTACCTACCTACCTACCTACCTACCTACCTACCTACCTTACTTACTTCTTTATTTCTCCCTCTCTCTCTATACACCTACCTACCTACCTACCTATTGTATTTTCCCCCTCTCTCTATTCTCCTACCAACCTACCTACCTACCTACCTACTTACCTAACTACCTACCTACCTAGCTACATACCTACTGTATTTATCCCTCTCTCTATCCCTCTACCTACCTACCTACCTACTGTATTTTTCCCTCTCTCTCTTTCCACCTACCAACCTACCTACCTACCGTATTTCTCCCTCTCTCTCTCCATCTACCTATCTACCTGCCTACATAGGTATTCCTACCTCTCTCTATCCCTCTACCTACCTACCTACCTACCTACCTACCTACCTACCTACCTACCTACCTACCTATTGTATTTCTCCCTCCCTCTCTCTATCCCTCTACCTATCTATTTACCTACTGTATTTCTCCCTCTCTCTCTATCCCTCTCTCTATCCCCCTATCCAACTACCTACCTATTGTATTTCCCCCCCTCTCTCTATCCCTCTACCTACCTATCTACAGTATTTCTTCCACTCTCTATCTCTCTACCTACCTAACTACCTACCTACCTATTGTATTTCTCCCCCCTCTCTATCCCTCTGCCTACCTACCTACCTATTGTATTTCACCTCCTCTCTCTATTCCCCTACCTACCTACCTACCTACCTACCTACCTACCTACCTACCTACCTACCTACCTACCTACCTACTGTATTCCTCCCTCTCTCTATCCCTCTACCTACCTACCTACCTACTGTATTTCTCTCACTCTTTCTATGCCCTATCTATCTACCTACCTACCTACCTACTGTATTTCTCCCTCTCTTGGTATCCCCCCAGCTACCTTCCTGCCTTCCTATTGTATTTCTCCATCAATCTCTATCCACCTACCTACCTACCTATCTTACTGTATTTCTCCCTCTCTCTGTCCTTCTACCTACCTACCTACCTACTTACCTACCTACCTACCTACCTACCTATTGTATTTCTCCCCCCTCTGTATCCCTCTACCTACCTACGTACCTACCTATTGTATTTCTCCCCCTCTCTCTATCCCCCTACCTACCTACCTACCTACCTACCTACCTACCTACCTACCTATTGTATTTATCCCCCTCTCTATCCCTCTACGTACCTACCTACCTATTGTATTTCTCCCCCTCTCTCTATCCCCCTACCTACCTACCTACCTACGTATCTACCTACCTACCTACCTACCTACCTACCTACCTACCTACCTACCTACCTACCTACCTACTGTATTTCTCCCTCTCTCTATCCACCTACCTACCTACCTACCTACCTACCTACCTACCTACCTACATACCTACCTACCTACCTACCTACTGTATTTCTCTCACTCCCTCTATCCCCGATCTACCTACCTACCGACCGACCTACCTACCTACCTACCTACCTATCTCACTACCTACCTAACTACTGTATTTCTCCCTCTCTCTATCCCTCGACCTCCCTCCCTCCCTCCCCCTCCCTACCTACCTACCTACCTACCTACCTACCTACCTACCTACCTACCTACCTACCTACCTACCTACTGTATTTCTCCCTCTCTCTCTCCATCTACCTATCTACCTACCTACATAGTGTATTCCTACCTCTCTCTATCCCTCTACCTACCTACCTACCTACCTGCCTGCCTACCTACCTACCTACCTATTGTATTTCTCCCCCCTCTCTCTATCCCTCTACCTACCTATCTACAGTATTTCTTCCTCTCTCTATCTCTCTACCTACCTACCTACCTTCCTACCTATTGTATTTCTCCCCCCTCTCTATCCCTCTACCTACCTAACTACCTAACTACCTACCTATTGTATTTCTCTCACTCTTTCTATCCCCTATCTATCTACCTACCTACCTACCTACTGTATTTCTCCCTCTCTTGCTATCCCCCTACCTACCTTCCTGCCTTCCTATTGTATTTCTCCATCAATCTCTATCCACCTACCTACCTACCTATCTTACTGTATTTCTCCCTCTCTCTGTCCTCCTACCTACCTACCTACCTACCTACCTACCTATTGTATTTCTCCCTCTCTATATCCACCTACCTACCTACCTAGTGTATTTCTCCCTCTCTCTCTATCCACCTACCTACTTACCTTCCTACCTACCTACTGTATTTCTCTCTCTCTCTATCCCCTACCTACCTACCTACCTACCTACCTACCTACCTACCTACCTATTGTATTTCTCCCCCCTCTGTATCCCTCTACCTACCTACCTACCTACCTACCTACCTACCTACCTACCTACCTACCTACCTATTGTATTTCTCCCCCCCTCTGTATCCCTCTACCTACCTACCTACCTATTGTATTTCTCGACCTCACTCTATCCCCCTACCTACCTACCTACCTACCTACCTACCTACCTACCTACCTACCTACCTACCTACCGTATTTCTCCCTCTCTCTATCCCTCTACCTACCTACCTACCTACCTACCTACCTACCTACCTACCTACCTACTGTATTTCTCCCCCACTCTCTATCCCTCTACCTACCTACCTACCTGCCTACCTACCTACCTACCTATTGTATTTCTCCCCCTCTCTCTCTATCCTTCTACCTACCTACCTACCTACTGTATTTCTCCCTCTCTCTCTATCTCTTTCTCTATCCCTCTACCCACCTACCTACAGTATGTCTCCCTCTCTCTATCTGTATGTCTCTCTCTCTATCCACCTACCTACCTTCATACCTATTGTATTTCTCCCCCTCTCTCTATCCACCTACCTTCCTTCCTACCTACCTACCTACCTACCTACCTACCTACCTACCTACCTACTGTATTTCTCCCTCTCTCTACTCCTCTACCTGCCTGCCTGCCTGCCTGCCTACCTACCTACCTACCTACCTACCTACCTACCTACCTACCTACCTAACTACCTACGTACCTACTGTATTTCTCCCTCTCTCTCTATACACCTACCTACCTACCTACCTATTGTATTTTCCCCCTCTCTCTATCCTCCTACCAACCTAACTACCTACCTACCTACTTACCTAACTACCTACCTACCTAGCTACATACCTACTGTATTTCTCCCTCTCTCTATCCCTCTACCGACCTACCTACCTACTGTATTTTTCCCTCTCTCTCTTTCCACCTACCAACCTACCTTCCTACTGTATTTCTCCCTCTCTCTATCCTTGTACCTACCTACCAACCTATTGTATTTCTCCCCCTCTCTCTATCCCCTACCTACCTACCTACTGTATTTCTCCCTCTCTCTCTCCATCTACCTATCTACCTACCTACATAGTGTATTCCTACCTCTCTCTATCCCTCTACCTACCTACCTACCTACCTACCTACCTACCCCTACCTACCTACCTACCTACCTACCTACCTATTGTATTTCTCCCTCTCTCTCTCTATCCCTCTACCTACCTATTTACCTACTGTATTTCTCCCTCTCTCTCTATCCCTCTCTCTATCCCTCTCTCCAACTACCTACCTATTGTATTTCTCCCCCCCTCTCTCTATCCCTCTACCTACCTATCTACAGTATTTCTTCCTCTCTCTATCTCTCTACCTACCTAACTACCTACCTACCTATTGTATTTCTCCCCCCTCTCTATCCCTCTACCTACCTACCTACCTACCTACCTACCTATTGTATTTCACCTCCTCTCTCTATTCCCCTACCTACCTACCTACCTACTTACCTACCTAGCTACCTACCTAGCTACCTACCTACCTACCTACCTACCTACCTACCTACCTACCTACCTACCTACCTACCTACCTACCTAATGTATTTCTCCCTCACTCTATCCCTCTACCTACCTACCTACCTACCTACCTACCTTATTATTGTATTTCTCCCTCTCTCTCTATCCCTCTACCTACCTACCTAGCTACCTATTGTATTTCTCCCCCTCTCTCTATCCCCTACCTACCTACCTAACTAATTACCTACCTACCTACATATTTACCTACCTACCTACTGTATTTCTCCCTCTCTCTATCCCTCAACCTACCTACCTACCTACCTACCGACCTACCTATTCTATTTCTCCCTCTCTCTATCCACCTACCTACCTACCTACGTACCTACCTACCTTATTATTGTATTTCTCCCTCTCTCTCTATCCACCTACCTACCTACCTACCTACCTACCTACCTACCTACCTACCTATTGTATTTCTCCCCCGCTCTCTAGCCTCCTACCTACCTACTTACTTACCTAACTACCTATCTACCTATCTACCTACCTACTGTATTTCTCCCTCTCTCTATACACCTACCTACCTGCCTACCTAACTACCTACCTACCTACCTACCTATCTACCTATTGTATTTCTCCATATCTCTCTAACCCTCTACCTACCTACCTACCTACCTACCTACTGTATTTCTCTCACTCTTTCTATCTCCTATCTATCTACCTACCTACCTACCTACTGTATTTCTCCCTCTCTTGCTATCCCCCTACCTACCTTCCTTCCTTCCTATTGTATTTCTCCATCTCTCTCTATCCACCTACCTACCTACCCATCTTACTGTATTTCTCCCTCTCTCTATCCTTCTACCTACCTACCTACCTACCTAACTATTGTATTTCTCCCTCTCTCTCTATCCACCTACCTACCTACCTACCTTCCTACCTACCTACCTACCTACCTACCTACCTACCTACCTACCTACCTATTGTATTTCTCCCTCTCTCTATCCACCTACCTTCCTTCCTACCTACCTACCTACCTACCTACCTACCTACCTACCTACCTACCTACCTACCTACCTACCTACCTACCTACCTACCTACCTACCTACTGTATTTCTCCCTCTCTCTACTCCTCTACCTGCCTGCCTACCTACCTACCTACCTACCTACCTACCTACCTACCTACCTAACTACCTACGTACCTACTGTATTTCTCCCTCTCTCTCTATACACCTACCTACCTACCTACCTATTGTATTTTCCCCCTCTCTCTATCCTCCTACCAACCTAACTACCTACCTACCTACTTACCTAACTACCTACCTACCTAGCTACATACCTACTGTATTTCTCCCTCTCTCTATCCCTCTACCGACCTACCTACCTACTGTATTTCTCTCACTCTTTCTATCCCCTATCTATCTACCTACCTACCTACCTACTGTATTTCTCCCTCTCTTGCTATCCCCCTACCTACCTTCCTTCCTTCCTATTGTATTTCTCCATCTCTCTCTATCCACCTACCTACCTACCTATCTTACTGTATTTTCCCCCTCTCTCTATCCTCCTACCAACCTAACTACCTACCTACCTACTTACCTAACTACCTACCTACCTAGCTACATACCTACTGTATTTCTCCCTCTCTCTATCCCTCTACCGACCTACCTACCTACTGTATTTTTCCCTCTCTCTCTTTCCTCCTACCAACCTACCTTCCTACTGTATTTCTCCCTCTCTCTATCCTTGTACCTACCTACCAACCTATTGTATTTCTCCCCCTCTCTCTATCCCCTACCTACCTACCTACTGTATTTCTCCCTCTCTCTCTCCATCTACCTATCTACCTACCTACATAGTGTATTCCTACCTCTCTCTATCCCTCTACCTACCTACCTACCTACCTACCTACCTACCTACCTAACTACCTACCTACCTACCTACCTATTGTATTTCTCCCTCTCTCTCTCTATCCCTCTACCTACCTATTTACCTACTGTATTTCTCCCTCTCTCTCTATTCCTGTCTCTATCCCTCTCTCCAACTACCTACCTATTGTATTTCTCCCCCCTCTCTCCATCTACCTATCTACCTACCTACATAGTGTATTCCTACCTCTCTCTATCCCTCTACCTACCTACCTACCTACCTACCTACCTACCTACCTACCTACCTACCTATTGTATTTCTCCCTCTCTCTCTCTATCCCTC
>JBDLLF010000111.1:0-25000 GCA_039707465.1 Rhabdophis nuchalis
TCCCTCCCTGTCTCTATCCCTCTACCTACCTACCTACCTACCTACCTACCTACCTACCTACCTACCTACCTACCTGCCTACCTGCCTACCTCCTACCTACTGTATTTCTCCCTCTATCTCTTTCACTCTACCTACCTACTGTATTTCTCCCACTCTGTCTATCCCTTTACCTACCTACCTACCTACAGTATTTCTCCCTCTCTCCCTCTACCTTCCTACCTACCTACTGTATTTCTCCCTCTCTCTCCCTCTCTCCCTCTAACTACCTACCTACCTACCTACTGTATTTCTCCCTCTCTCTCTATCCCCCTACCTACATACCTACCTACCTACTGTATTTCTCCTCTCTCTCTATCCCTCTACCTACCTACCTACTGTATTTCTCCCTCCCTCTCTATATATATCCCTCTACCTACCTACCTACCTACTGTATTTCTCCCTCTCTCTCTATCCCTCTACCTACCTATCCACCTACTTTATTTCTCCCTCTCTCTCTATCGCTTTACCTACCTACCTACCTACTGTATTTCTCCCTCTCTCGCTATCCCCCTTCCTACCTACTTACCTATCTACCCATCTACCTACCTACCTACCCACCCACCCACTGTATTTCTCCCTCTCTCTCTCTTTCCCTCTACCTACCTACCTAAATACCTACCTAGCTACTGTATTTCTCCCTCTCTCTCTCTATTCCTCTACCTACCTACGTACATAACTACCTACCTACTGTATTTCTCACTCACTCCCTCTCTATCCCTCTACCTACATACCTACCTACCTATTGTACCTCTGCCCCCTCTCTCTCTATCCCTCTACCTACCTACCTACCTACCTACCTACCTACCTACCTACCTACCTACCTAAATAACTACCTACCTACTGTATTTCTCCCTCCCTGTCTCTATCCCTCTACCTACCTACCTACCTACCTACCTACCTACCTACCTACCTACCTACCTACCTACCTACCTACCTACCTACCTACCTACCTACTGTATTTCTCCCTCTATCTCTTTCACTCTACCTACCTACTGTATTTCTCCCACTCTCCCTCTACCTTCCTACCTACCTACTGTATTTCTCCCTCTCTCTCTATCCCTCTACCTAACTACCAACCTAATGTATTTCTCCCTCTCTCTCTATCCTCCTACCTACATACCTACCTACCTACTGTATTTCTCCCTATCTCTCTATCCCTCTATCTACCTACCTACTGTATTTCTCCCTCCCTCTCTATATATATCCCTCTACCTACCTACCAACCTACTGTATTTCTCACTCTCTCCCTATCCCTCTACCTTCCTACATACCTAACTACCTACTGTATTTGTCCCTCTCTCTATCCCTCTACCTACCTACCTACCTACTGTATTTCTCCCTCTCTCTCTATCCCTCTACCTACCTACCTACCTACCTACCTATCCACCTAGTTTATTTCTCCCCCCTCTCTCTATCCCTCTACCTACCTACCTACCTACCTACCTACCTACCTACCTACCTACCTACCTACCTACCTACCTACTGTATTTCTCCCTCTCTCTCTATCCCTCTACCTACCTACCTACCTACCTACCTACCTACCTACCTACCTACCTATCCACCTAGTTATTTCTCCCTCTCACTCTATCCCCTTACCTACTTACCTACCTACTGTATTTCTCCCTCCCTCTCTCTATCCCTCTACCTACCTACCTACCTACCTACTGTATTTCTCCCTCTCTCTCTACCCCCTACCTACCTACCTACCTACCTACTGAATTTCACCCTCTCTCTCTACCCCCTACCTACCTACCTACTGTATTTCTCCCTCTCTCTCTATCCCTTTACCTACCTACCTACCTACAGTATTTCTCCCTCTGTCCCTCTACCTTCCTACCTACCTACCAACCTACCTACCTACTGTATTTCTCCCTCTCTCTCTATCCCTCTACCTAACTACCTACTTACTGGATTTCTCCCCCTCTCTCTATCCCCCTACCTACCTACCTACCAACCTACCTATTGTATTTCTCCCTCTCTCTCTATCCCTTTACCTACCTACCTACCTACAGTATTTCTCCCTCTCTCCCTCTACCTTCCTACCTACCTACTGTATTTCTCCCTCTATCTCCCTCTCTCCACCTACCTACCTACCTACCTACCTACCTACCTACCTACCTACCTACCTACCTACCTACCTACCTACCTACCTACCTACCTACCTACTGTATTTCTCCCTCTCTCTCGATCCCTTTACCTACCTACCTACATACTTTATTTCTCTCTCTCTCTCTATCCCTCTACCTACCTACCTACATATTGTATTTCTCCCTCTCTCCCTCTACCTTCCTACCTACCTACTGTATTTCTCCCTCTCTCTCCCTCTCTCCCCCTACCTACATACATACATACTGTATTTCTCCCTCTCTCGCTATCCCGTTACCTACCTTCTGTATTTCTCCCTCTCTCTCTATCCGTCTACCTACCTACCTACTGTATTTCTCCCTCTCTCTCTATCCCTTTACCTACCTACCTACTGTATTTCTCCGTCTCTATCCGTCTACCTACCTACTGTATTTCTCCCTCTCTCTCTATCCCTCTACCTACCTTGCTACCTACTGTATTTCTCCCTATCTCTCTATCTCTCTACCTACCTACCTACCTCCTGTATTTCTCCCTCCCTCGCTCTCTCTATATCTCTACCTACCTACCTACTGTATTTCTCCCTCTCTCTCTTACCCTCTACCTACCTACCTACCTACTGTATTTCTCCCTCCCTGTCTCTATCCCTCTACCTACCTACCTACCTACCTACCTACCTACCTACCTACTACCTACCTACCTACCTACCTACTGTATTTCTCCCTCTCTCTCTACCCCCTACCTACCTACCTACCTACCTACCTACCTACCTACCTACCTACCTACCTACTGTATTTCTCTCTCCCTCTCTATATATATCCCTCTACCTACCTACCTACCTACCTACCTACCTACCTACCTACCTATCTACCTACCTACCTACCTACCTACTGTATTTCTCCCTCTCTCTCTATCCCTCTTCCTACCTATGTACCAAATGTATTTCTCCCTCTCTCGCTATCACCCTACCTACCTACCTACCTACCCATCTTCCTACCTACCTACCTACTGTATTTCTCCCTCCCTCTCTATATATATCCCTCTACCTACCTACCTTCTGTATTTCTCCCTCTCTCTATATATATATCCCTCTACCAACCAACCTTACCTACTGTATTTCTCCCTCTCTCTCTATCCCTCTACCTCCCTCCCTCCCTCCCTACTGTATTTCTCCATCTCTCTCTATCCCTCTACATACCTCCCTACCTACTGCATTTCTCCATCTCTCCCCATCCCCCTACCTACCTACCTACCTACCTACCTACCTACCTACCTACCTTCTTTATTTGTCCCTCTCTCTCTATCCTTCTACCTACCTACCTACCTTCTGTATTTCTCCCTCCCTCTCTCTATCCCTCTACCTACTTACCTACAAACCTACCTACTGTATTTCTCCCTCTCTCTCTATCCCTTTACCTACCTACCTACCTACAGTATTTCTCCCTCTCTCCCTCTACCTTACTACCTACCTACCAACGTACCTACCTACTGTATTTCTCCCCCTCTCTCTATCCCTCTACCTAACTACCTACTTACTGGATTTCTCCCCCTCTCTCTATCCCCCTACCTACCTACCTACCTACCAACCTACCTACTGTATTTCTCCCTCTCTATCTATCCCTTTACCTACCTACCTATCTACAGTATTTCTCCCTCTCTCCCTCTACTTCCTACCTACCTACTGTATTTCTCCCTCTCTCTCCCTCTCTCCACCTACCTACCTACCTACCTACCTACCTACTGTATTTCTCACTCTCTCTCGATTCCTTTACCTACCTACCTACATACTTTATTTCTCCCTCTCTCTCTATCCCTCTACCTACCTACCTACATATTGTATTTCTCCCTCTCTCCCTCTACCTTCCTTCCTACCTACCTACTGTATTTCTCCCTCTCTCTCTCCCTCTCTCCACCTACCTACCTACCTACCTACCTACCTACCTACCTACCTACCTACCTACCTATTGTATTTCTCCCTCTCTCTCGATCCCTTTACCTACATACATACATACTGTATTTCTCCCTCTCTCGCTATCCCGTTACCTACCTTCTGTATTTCTCCCTCTCTCTCTATCCGTCTACCTACCTACCTACTGTATTTCTCCCTCTCTCTCTATCCCTCTACCTATTTATCCACCTACTTTATTTCTCCCTCTCTCTCTATCCCTTTACCTACCTACCTACCTACCTACCTACCTACCTACTGTATTTCTCCCTCTCTATCTATCCCTTTACCTACCTACCTACCTACAGTATTTCTCCCTCTCTCCCTCTACCTTCCTACCTACCTACTGTATTTCTCCCTCTCTCTCCCTCTCTCCACCTACCTACCTACCTACCTACCTACCTACCTACCTACCTACCTACCTACCTACCTACCTACTGTATTTCTCCCTCTCTCTCGATCCCTTTACCTACCTACCTACATACTTTATTTCTCCCTCTCTCTCTATCCCTCTACCTACCTACCTACATATTGTATTTCTCCCTCTCTCCCTCTACCTTCCTACCTACCTACTGTATTTCTCCCTCTCTCTCCCTCTCTCCCCCCTACCTACCTACCTACCTACCTACCTACCTACCTACCTACCTAGCTACCTATTGTATTTCTCCCTCTCTCTCGATCCCTTTACCTACCTACATACATACTGTATTTCTCCCTCTCTCGCTATCCCGTTACCTACCTTCTGTATTTCTCCCTCTCTCTCTACCCGTCTACCTACCTACCTACTGTATTTCTCCCTCTCTCTCTATCCCTCTACCTATTTATCCACCTACTTTATTTCTCCCTCTCTCTCTATCCCTTTACCTACCTACCTACCTACCTACTGTATTTCTCCGTCTCTATCCGTCTACCTACCTACTGTATTTCTCCCTCTCTGTCTATCCCTCTACCTACCTTGCTACCTACTGTATTTCTCTCTATCTCTCTATCTCTCTACCTACCTACCTACCTCTGTATTTCTCCCTCCCTCGCTCTCTCTATATCTCTACCTACCTACCTACCTACTGTATTTCTACCTCTCTCTCTTACCCTCTACCTACCTACCTACCTACTGTATTTCTCCCTCCCTGTCTCTATCCCTCTACCTACCCACCTAACTACTGTATTTCTCCCTCCCTCTCTCTCTCTCCCTCTACCTACCTACCTACCTACCTACCTACCTACCTACCTACCTACTATATTTCTCCCTCTATCTCTTTCACTCTACCTACCTACTGTATTTCTCCCACTCTCCCTCTACCTTCCTACCTACCTACTGTATTTCTCCCTCTCTCTCCCTCTCTCCCTCTAACTACCTACCTACCTACTATATTTCTCCCTCTATCTCTTTCACTCTACCTACCTACTGTATTTCTCCCACTCTCCCTCTACCTTCCTACCTACCTACTGTATTTCTCCCTCTCTCTCCCTCTCTCCCTCTAACTACCTACCTACCTACAGTATTTCTCCCTCTCTCTCTATCCCTCTACTTAACTACCAACCTAATGTATTTCTCCCTCTCTCTCTATCCTCCTACCTACATACCTACCTACCTACTGTATTTCTCCCTATCTCTCTATCCCTCTATCTACCTACCTACTGTATTTCTCCCTCCCTCTCTATATATATCCCTCTACCTACCTACCTACCTACTGTATTTCTCCCTCTCTCTCTACCCCCTACCTACCTACCTACCTACCTACTGTATTTCTCCCTCTCTCTCTACCCCCTACCTACCTACCTACCTACCTACCTACTGTATTTCTCCCTCTCTCTCTATCCCTTTACCTACCTACCTACCTACAGTATTTCTCCCTCTCTCCCTCTACCTTCCTACGTACCTACCAACCTACCTACTGTATTTCTCCCTCCCTCTCTCTATCCCTCTACCTACTTACCTACCAACCTACCTACTGTATTTCTCCCTCTCTCTCTATCCCTTTACCTACCTACCTACCTACAGTATTTCTCCCTCTCTCTCTATCCCTCTACCTAACTACCTACTTACTGGATTTCTCCCCCTCTCTCTATCCCCTTACCTACCTACCTACCAACCTACCTATTGTATTTCTCCCTCTCTCTCTATCCCTTTACCTACCTACCTACCTACCTACAGTATTTCTCCCTCTCTCCCTCTACCTTCCTACCTACCTACTGTATTTCTCCCTCTATCTCCCTCTCTCCACCTACCTAACTACCTACCTACCTACCTACCTACCTACCTACCTACCTACCTACCTACCTACTGTATTTCTCCCTCTCTCTCGATCGCTTTACCTACCTACCTACATACTTTGTTTCTCCCTCTCTCTCTATCCCTCTACCGACCTACCTACATATTGTATTTCTCCCTCTCTCCCTCTACCTTCCTACCTACCTACTGTATTTCTCCCTCTCTCTCCCTCTCTCTACCTACCTACCTACCTACCTACCTACCTACCTATTGTATTTCTCCCTCTCTCGCTATCCCGTTACCTACCTTCTGTATTTCTCCCTCTCTCTCTATCCGTCTACCTACCTACCTACCTACTGTATTTCTCCCTCTCTCTCTATCCCTCTACCTATTTATCCACCTACTTTATTTCTCCCTCTCTCTCTATCCCTTTACCTACCTACCTACCTGCCTACTGTATTTCTCCCTCTCTATCCGTCTACCTACCTACTGTATTTCTCCCTCTCTCTCTATCCCTCTACCTACCTTGCTACCTACTGTATTTCTCCCTATCTCTCTATCTCTCTACCTACCTACCTACCTCCTGTATTTCTCCCTCCCTCGCTCTCTATATATCTCTACCTATCTACCTACCTACCTACTGTATTTCTCCCTCTCTCTCTTACCCTCTACCTACCTACCTACCTACTGTATTTCTCCCTCCCTGGCTCTATCCCTCTACCTACCTACCTACCTACCTACCTACCTGCCTGCCTGCCTGCCTGCCTACCTACCTAACTACTGTATTTCTCCCTCTATCTCTTTCACTCTACCTACCTACTGTATTTCTCCCACTCTGTCTATCCCTTTACCTACCTACCTACCTACAGTATTTCTCCCTCTCTCCCTCTACCTTCCTACCTACCTACTGTATCTCTCCCTCTCTCCCTCTAACTACCTACCTACCTACCTACAGTATTTCTCCCTCTCTCTCTATCCCTCTACCTAACTACCAACCTACTGTATTTCTCCCTCTCTCTCTATCCCCCTACCTACATACCTACCTACATACTGTATTTCTCCCTCTCTCTCTATCCCTCTACCTACCTTGCTACCTACTGGTATTTTCTCCCTCCTCTCTATATATATCCCTCTACCTATCTACCTACCTACCTACTGTATTTCTCCCTCCCTCTCTATATATATCCCTCTATCTACCTACCTACCTACTGTATTTCTCCCTCTCTCTCTATCCCTCTACCTACCTATCCACCTACTTTATTCTCCCTCTCTCTCTATCCCTTTACCTACCTACCTACTGTATTTCTCCTCTCTCGCTATCCCCCTACCTACCTACCTACCTACCTACCCATCTACCTACCTACCTACTGTATTTATCCCTCTCTCTCTTACCCTCTACCTACCTACCTACCTACTGTATTTCTCCCTCCCTGTCTCTATCCCTCTACCTACCTACCTACCTACCTACCTACCTACCTACCTACCTACCTACCTGCCTACCTACCTACCTACTGTATTTCTCCCTCTATCTCTTTCACTCTACCTACCTACTGTATTTCTCCCACTCTGTCTATCCCTTTACCTACCTACCTACCTACAGTATTTCTCCCTCTCTCCCTCTACCTTCCTACCTACCTACTGTATTTCTCCCTCTCTCTCCCTCTCTCCCCCTACCTACCTACCTACCTACCTACCTACCTACCTACCTACTGTATTTCTCCCTCTCTCTCCCTCTCTCCCTCTAACTACCTACCTACCTACCTACAGTATTTCTCCCTCTCTCTCTATCCCTCTACCTAACTACCAACCTACTGTATTTCTCCCTCCCTCTCTATCCCCCTACCTACATACCTACCTACCTACTGTATTTCTCCCTCTCTCTCTATCCCTCTACCTACCTACCTACTGTATTTCTCCCTCCCTCTCTATATATATCCCTCTACCTACCTACCTACCTACTGTATTTCTCCCTCTCTCTCTATCCCTCTACCTACCTATCCACCTACTTTATTTCTCCCTCTCTCTCTATCCCTTTACCTACCTACCTACCTACCTACTGTATTTCTCCCTCTCTCGCTATCCCCTACCTACCTACCTACCTACCTACCTACATACCTACCTACCTACCCATCTACCTACCTACCTACTGTATTTCTCTCTCCCTATCTATATATATCCCTCTACCTACCTACCTACCTACCTACTGTATTTCTCCCTCTCTCTCTATCCCTCTACCTACCTATCCACCTACTTTATTTCTCCCTCTCTCTCTATCCCTTTACCTACCTACCTACCTACTGTATTTCTCCCTCTCTCGCTATCCCCCTTCCTACCTACTTACCTATCTACCCATCTACCTACCTACCTACCTACCTACCTACTGTATTTCTCCCTCTCTCGCTATCCCCCTACCTACCTACCTACCTACCTACCTACCTACCTACCTACCTACCCATCTACCTACCTACCTACTGTATTTCTCCCTCTCTCTCTTACCCTCTACCTACCTACCTACCTACTGTATTTCTCCCTCCCTGTCTGTATCCCTCTACCTACCTACCTACCTACCTACCTACCTACCTGCCTACCTACCTACCTACCTACCTACTGTATTTCTCCCTCCCTGTCTGTATCCCTCTACCTACCTACCTACCTACCTACCTACCTACCTACCTACCTACTTACCTACCTACCTACCTACCTACCTACTGTATTTCTCCCTCTATCTCTTTCACTCTACGTACCTACTGTACTTCTCCCTCTCTGTCTATCCCTCTACCTACCTACCTACCTACCTACCTACCTACCTACCTACCTACCTACCTACCTACTGTATTTCTTGCTCTCTCTCTCTCCCCCTACGTACATACCTACCTACCTACTGTATTTCTCCCTCTGTCTCTATCCCTCTACCTACCTACCTACTGTATTTGTCCCTCTCTCTCTATCCCTCTACCTACTTACCTACCTACTGTATTTCTCCCTCTCTCGCTATCCCCCTACCTACCTACCTACCTACCTACCCATCTACCTACCTACCTACTGTTTTTCTCCCTCCCTCGCTATATATATCCCTCTACCTACCTACCTACCTACTGTATATCTCCCTCTCTCTCTTACCCTCTACCTACCTACCTACCTACTGTATTTCTCCCTCTATCTCTTTCCCTCTACCTACCTACTGTATTTCTCCCTCTCTGTCTATCCCTCTACCTACCTACCTACCTACTGTATTTCTCGCTCTCTCCCTCTACCTACCCACCTAACTACTGTATTTCTCCCTCCCTCCCTCTCTCTCTCTCCCTCTACCTACCTACCTACCTACCTACCTACCTACCTACCTACCTACCTACCTACCTACCTACCTACTGTATTTGTCCCTCTCTCTATCCCTCTACCTACCTACCTACCTACTGTATTTCTCCCTCTCTCTCTATCCCTCTACCTACCTACCTACCTACCTACCTACCTACCTATCCACCTAGTTTATTTCTCCCTCTCTCTCTACCCCCTACCTACCTACCTACCTACCTACTGTATTTCTCCCTCTCTCTCTATCCCTCTACCTACCTATGTACCAAATGTATTTCTCCCTCTCTCGCTATCCCCTACCTACCTACCTACCTACCTACCCATCTTCCTACCTACATACCTACCTACTGTATTTCTCCCTCCCTCTCTCTCTCTCACCCTCTACCTACCTACCTACCTACTGTATTTCTCCCTCCCTCTCTCCATCCCTCTACCTACCTACCTACATACCTACCTACCTACCTACCTGCCTACCTACCTACCTACCTACCTAATGTATTTCTCCCTCTATCTCTTTCACTCTACCTACCTACTGTATTTCTCCCACTCTGTCTATCACTTTACCTACCTACCTACCTACCTACAGTATTTCTCCCTCTCTCCCTCTACCTTCCTACCTACCTACTGTATTTCTCCCTCTCTCTCTCTCTCACCCTCTACCTACATACCTACCTACTGTATTTCTCCCTCCCTCTCTCTCTCACCCTCTACCTACCTACCTACCTACTGTATTTCTCCCTCCCTCTCTCCATCCCTCTACCTACCTACCTACATACCTACCTACCTACCTACCTACCTACCTACCTACCTACCTACCTACTGTATTTGTCCCTCTCTCTATCCCTCTACCTACCTACCTACCTACTGTATTTCTCCCTCTCTCTCTATCCCTCTACCTACCTACCTACCTACCTACCTACCTATCCACCTAGTTTATTTCTCCCTCTCTCTCTACCCCCTACCTACCTACCTACCTACCTACTGTATTTGTCCCTCTCTCTCTATCCCTCTACCTACCTACCTACCTACTGTATTTCTCCCTCTCTCGCTATCCCCCTACCTACCTACCTACCTACCTACCTACCCATCTACCTACCTACCTACTGTTTTTCTCCCTCCCTCGCTATATATATCCCTCTACCTACCTACCTACCTACTGTATTTCTCCCTCTCTCTCTTACCCTCTACCTACCTACCTACCTACTGTATTTCTCCCTCTATCTCTTTCCCTCTACCTACCTACTGTATTTCTCCCTCTCTGTCTATCCCTCTACCTACCTACCTACCTACTGTATTTCTCGCTCTCTCCCTCTACCTACCCACCTAACTACTGTATTATTTCTCCCTCCCTTCCACTCTCTCCCTCTCCCTCTACCTACCTACCTACTTACCTACCTACCTACCTACCTACCTACCTACCCTACCTACCTACCTACCTACTGTATTTGTCCCTCTCTCTATCCCTCTACCTACCTACCTACCTACCTACTGTATTTCTCCTTCTCTCTCTATCCCCTACCTACCTACCTACCTACCTACCTATCCACCTAGTTTATTTCTCCCCCCTCTCTCTATCCCTCTAACTACTACCTACCTACCTACCTACCTACCTACCTACCTACCTACTGTATTTCTCCCTCTCTCTCTATCCCTCTACCTACTTACCTACTGTATTTATCCCTCTATCCCTCTACCTACCTACCTCCTGTATTTCTCCCCTCCCTCTCTCCCTCTACCTACCTACCCACCTACCTACTGTATTTCTCCCTCTCTCTCTCTATCCCTCTACCTACCTACCTACCTACCTACTGTATTTCTCTCTCTATCCCTCTACCTACCTACCTACCTACCTACTGTATTTCTCCCTCTCTCTCTCCCTCTATCTACCTACCTACTGTTTTTCTCCCTCTATCCCTCTACCTACCTACCTACCCTACTGTTTTTCTCCCTCTATCCCTCTACCTACCTACTGTACTTCTCCAACTCTCTCTCTATCCCTCTACCTACCTACCTACTGTATTTCTCCCATTCTGTCTCTCCTTCTATCTACCTACCTACTGTTTTCTCCCTCTATCCCTCTACCTACTACCACCTACTGTAATCTCCCTCTATCCCTCTACCTACCTACCTACTGTATTTCTCCCATTCTGTCTCTCCTTCTATCTACCTACCTACTGTTTCTCCCTCTCTCCCTCTATCTACCTACCTACCTACCTACCTACCTACCTACCTACCTAACCTACTGTATTTCTCTCTCTATCCCTCTACCTACCTACCTACCTACTGTATTTCTCCCTCTCTCTCTCCCTCTATCTACCTACCTACAGTTTTCTCCTCTCTATCCCTCTACCTACCTACCTACCTACTGTTTTTCTCCCTCTATCCCTCTACCTACCTACTGTACTTCTCCAACTCTCTCTCTATCCCTCTACCTACCTACCTACCTACCTACCTACCTACCTACCTACCTACCTACCTACTGTATTTCTCCCTCTCTCTCCCTGTACCTACCTACCTACTGTATTTCTCCCTCTCCCTCTCTCAATCTACCTACCTACCTAACATATTTCTCCTCCGTCCCTCTACCTACCACTGTAATTCTCCCTCTCTCTCTATCCCTCTACCTACCTACCTACCTACCTACCTACCTACCTACCTACCTACCTACCTACCTACCTACTGTATTTCTCCCTCTCTCCCTCTACCTACCTACCTACCTACCTACCTACCTACCTACCTACCTACCTACCTACCTACCTACCTAATGTATTTCTCCTCTCCCTCTCCCTCCCTCTACCTACCTAACTACTGTATTTCTCCCTCTCCCTCTCTCCCTCTACCTACCTACCTGCTGTATTTCTCCCTTTTTCTCTCTATCCCTCTACCTACCTTACTGCATTTCTCCCTCTCTCTCTCTATCCCTCTACCTACCTACCTACTGTATTTCTCCCATTCTGTCTCTCCTTTTATCTACCTACCTACTGTTTTCTCCCTCTATCCCCCTACCTACCTACCTACCTACTGTAAATCTCCCTCTATCCCTCTACCTACCTACCTACTGTATTTCTCCCTCTCCCTCTCTCAATCTACCTACCTACCTGACATATTTCTCCCTCCCTCCCTCTACCTACCTACTGTAATTCTCCCCCTCTCTCTCTCTACCTACCTACCACCTACCTACCTACCTACCTACCTACCTACCTACCTACTTACCTACCTACCTACTGTATTTCCTCCCTCTTCTCCCTCTACCTACCTACTAGTGTTTTTCTCCCTCTATCCCTCTACCTACCTACCTACCTACTGTTTTTCTCCCTCTATCCCTCTACCTACCTACTGTACTTCTCCAACTCTCTCTCTATCCCTCTACCTACCTACCTACCTACCTACCTACCTACCTACCTACCTACTGTATTTCTCCCTCTCTCTCCCTCTACCTACCTACCTACTGCATTTCTCCCTCTCCCTCTCTCATCTACCTACCTACCTAACATATTTTCTCCTCGCTCCCTCTACCTACCTACTGTAATTCTCCCTCTCTCCTCTATCCCTCTACCTACCTACCTACCTACCTACCTACCTACCTACCTACCTACCTACCTACCTACCTACCTACCTACCTACCTACTGTATTTCTCCCTCTCTCCCTCTACCTACCTACCTACCAACCTACCTACCTACCTACCTACCTACCTACCTACCTACCTACCTACCTACCTACCTACTGTATTTCTCCCTCTCCCTCTCTCTCCCTCTACCTACCTAACTACTGTATTTCTCCCTCTCCCTCTCTCCCTCTACCTACCTACCTGCTGTATTTTCTCCCTTTTTCTCTCTATCCCTCTACCTACTTACTGCATTTTCCTCCCTCTCTCTCTCTCCTCCTACCTACCTACCTACCTACCTACCAACCTACCTACTGTATTTCTCCCTGTCTCTCTCTATCCCTCTACCTACCTACCTACCTACCTACCTACCTACCTACCTACCTACGTACCTACATTTCTCTCTCTATCCCCTCAACCTACCTACCTACTGTATTTCTCCCATTCTCTCTCTCCTTCTATCTACCTACCTACTGTTTTCTCCCTCTATCCCTCTACCTACCTACCTACCTACCTACCTACCTACCCTACCTACCTACCTACCTACTGTATTTCTCCCTCTATCCCTCTACCTACCTACCTACCTACCTACCTACCTACCTACCTACCTACCTACTGTATTTCTCCTCTCTCTCCCTCTACCTACCTACCTACTGTATTTCTCCCTTTCTCTCTCTATCCCTCTACCTACTGTACTTCTCCAACTCTCTATCCCTCTACCTACCTACCTACCTACCTACCTACCTACCTACCTACCTACTGTATTTCTCTCTCTCCCTCTCTCTCCCTCTACCTACCTAACTACTGTATTTCTCCCTCTCCCTCTCTCCCTCTACCTACCTACCTGCTGTATTTCTCCCTTTTCTCTCTATCCCTCTACCTACTTACTGCATTTCTCCCTCTCTCTCTCTCTATCCCTCTACCTACCTACCTACCTACCTACCTACCTACCTACCTACCTACCTACCTACTGTATTTCTCTCTCTATCCCTCTACCTACCTACCTACCTACCTACCTACTGTATTTCTCCCTCTCTCTCACTCTATCTACCTACCTACTGTTTTTCTTCCCTCTATCCCTCTACCTACCTACCTACCTACTGGTTTTCTCCCTCTATCCCTCTACCTACCTACTGTACTTCTCCAACTCTCTCTCTATCCCTCTACCTACCTACCTACCTACCTACCTACCTACCTACCTACCTACCCTACTGTATTTCTCCCTCTCTCTCCCTCTACCTACCTACCTACTGCATTTCTCCCTCTCCCTCTCTCAATCTACCTACCTACCTAACATATTTCTCCCTCGCTCCCTCTACCTACCTACTGTAATTCTCCTCTCTCTCTATCCCTCTACCTACCTACCTACCTACCTACCTACCAACCTACCTACCTACCTACCTACCTACCTACCTACCTACCTACTGTATTTCTCCCTCTCCCTCTCTCTCCCTCTACCTACCTAACTACTGTATTTCTCCCTCTCCCTCTCTCCCTCTACCTACCTACCTGCTGTATTTCTCCCTTTTTCTCTCTATCCCTCTACCTACTTACTGCATTTCTCCCTCTCTCTCTCTATCCCTCTACCTACCTACCTTCCTACCTACCTACCTACCTACCTACCTACCTATCTACCTACCTACCATTCTCTCTCTATCCCTCTACCACCTACCTACTGTATTTCTCCATTCTCTCTCTCCTTCTATCTACCTACCTACTGTTTTCTCCCTCATCCCTCACACCTACCTACCTACCTACCTACCTACCTACCTACCTACCTACCTACCTACTGTATTTCTCCCTCTATCCCTCTACCTACCTACCTACCTACCTACCTACCTACCTACCTACCTACCTACTGTATTTCTCCCTCTCTCTCCCTCTACCTACCTACTGTACTTATTTCTCCCTTTCTCTCTCTATCCCTCTACCTACTGTACTTTCTCCAACTCTCTATCCCTCTACCTCCTAACCTATACCTACCACCTACCTACCTACCTACCTACCTACCTACTGTATTTCTCTCTCTCCCTCTCTCTCCCCTACCTACCTAACTACTGTATTTCTACCTCTTCCCTCTCTCCCTCTACCTACCTACCTGCTGTATTTCTCCCTTTTTCTCTCTATCCCTCTACCTACTTACTGCATTTCTCCCTCTCTCTCTCTCTATCCCTCTACCTACCTACCTACCTACCTACCTACCTACCTACCTACCTACCTACCTACCTACTGTATTTCTCTCTCTATCCCTCTACCTACCTACCTACCTACCTACCTACTGTATTTCTCCCTCTCTCTCTCCCTCTATCTACCTACCTACTGTTTTTCTCCCTCTATCCCCTACCTACCTACCTACCTACTGGTTTTCTCCCCTCTACCCCCTACCTACCTACTGTACTTCTCCAACTCTCTCTCTATCCCTCTCACCTACCTACCTACCTACCTACCTACCTACCTACCTACCTACCTACCTACCTACTGTATTTCTCCCTCTCTCTCCCTCTACCTACCTACCTACTGCATTCTCCCTCTCCCTCTCTCAATCTACCTACCTACCTAACATATTTTCTCCCTCGCTCCCTCTACCTACCTACTGTAATTCTCCCTCTCTCTCTATCCCTCTACCTACCTACCTACCTACCTACCTACCAACCTACCTACCTACCTACCTACCTACCTTACCTACCTACCTACCTACTACCTACCTACCTACCCTACCTACCTACCTACTGTATTTCTCCCTCTCCCTCTCTCTCCCTCTACCTACCTAACTACTGTATTTCTCCCTCTCCCTCTCTCCCTCTACCTACCTACCTGCTGTATTTCTCCCTTTTTCTCTCTATCCCTCTACCTACTTACTGCATTTCTCCCTCTCTCTCTCTATCCCTCTACCTACCTACCTACCTACCTACCTACCTACCTACCTACCTACCTATCTACCTACCTACATTTCTCTCTCTATCCCTCTACCTACCTACCTACTGTATTTCTCCTCCCTTCTCTCTCTCCTTCTATCTACCTACCTACTGTTTTCTCCCTCTATCCCTCTACCTACCTACCTACCTACCTACCTACCTACCTACCTACCTACCTACCTACCTACTGTATTTCTCCCTCTATCCCTCTACCTACCTACCTACCTACCTACCTACCTACCTACCTACTGTATTTCTCCCTCTCTCTCCCTCTACCTACCTACCTACTGTATTTCTCCCTTTCTCTCTCTATTCCCTCTACCTACCTACTGTACTTCTCCAACTCTCTATCCCTCTACCTACCTACCTACCTACCTACCTACCTACCTACCTACCTACTGTATTTCTCTCTCTCCCTCTCTCTCCCTCTACCTACCTAACTACTGTATTTTCTCCCTCTCCCTCTCTCCCTCTACCTACCTACCTACCTACCTACCTACCTACCTACCTACCTACCTACCTACCTACCTACTGTATTTCTCCCTTTCTCTCTCTATCCACCTACCTACCTACATACCTACTGTATTTCTCCCTCTCCCTCTCTATCCCTCTACTTACCTACCTACTGTATTTATCCCTCTATCCCTCTACCTACCTACCTGACTGTATTCTCCCCTCCCTCTCTCCTCTACCTACCTACCCACCTACCTACTGTATTTCTCCCTCTCTCTCTCTATCCCTCTACCTACCTACCCACCTACTGTATTTCTCCCCTCTCTCTCTCCCTCTATCTACCTACCTACTGTTTTTCTCCCTCTGTCCCTCTACCTACCTACCTACCTACTGTTTTTCTCCCTCTATCCCTCTACCTACCTACTGTGCTTCTCCAACTCTCTCTATCCCTCTACCTACCTACCTACCTACCTACTTACCTACCTACCTACCTACTGTATTTCTCCCTCTCTCTCCCTACTACCTACCTACCTACTGTATTTCTCCCTCTCCCTCTCTCAAATCTACCCCTACCTAACTTATTTCTCCCTCGCTCCCTCTACCTACCTACTGTAATTCTCCCTCTCTCTCTATCCCTCTACCTACCTACCTACCTACCTACCTACCTACCTACCTACCTACCTACCTACCTACCTACTGTATTTCTCCCTCTCTCCCTCTACCTACCTACCTACCTACCTACCTACCTACCTACTGTATTTCTCCCTCTCCCTCTCTCAATCCTAGCTACCTACCTAACATATTTCTCCCTCGCTCCCTCTACCTACCTACTGTAATTCTCCCTCTCTCTCTATCCCTCTAAACCTACCTACCTGCTACCTACCTACCTAACTACCTACCTACCTACCTACTTACCTACCTAGCTACTGTATTTCTCCCTCTCTCCCTCTACCTACCTACCTACCTACCTACCTACCTACCTACCTACCTACCTACCTACCTACCTACTTACCTACCTAGCTACTGTATTTCTCCCTCTCCCTCTCTCTCCCTCTACCTACCTAACTACTGTATTTCTCCCTCTCCCTCTCCTCCCTCTACCTACCTACCTACCTACCTGCTGCATTTCTTCCTTTCTCTCTCTATCCCTCTACCTACTTACTGCATTTCTCCCTCTCTCTCTCTATCCCTCTACCTACCTACTTACTGTATTTCTCCCATTTCTCTCTCTCCCTCTATCTACCTACCTACTGTTTTCTCCCTCTATCCCTCTACCTACCTACCTACCTACCCTACCTACCTACCTACCTACCTACCTACCTACCTACTGTATTTCTCCTCTCTCTCCTCTCCCTCTATCTACCTATCTACTGTTTTTCTCCCTCTATCCCCTCTACCTACCTACCTAACTACCTACCTACTGTATTTCTCCCTCTATCCCTCTACCTAACTAGCTACTGTATTTCTCCCTCTCCCTCTCTCCCTCTACCTACCTACCTACCTACCTACCTACCTACCTACCTACCTACCTACCTACCTACCTACTGTATTTCTCCCTTTCTCTCTCTATCCACCTACCTACCTACATACCTACTGTATTTCTCCCTCTCCCTCTCTATCCCTCTACCTACCTACCTACTGTATTTATCCCTCTATCCCTCTACCTACCTACCTCCTTGTATTTCTCCCCTCCCTCCTCTCCCTCTACTACCTACCCACCTACCTACTGTATTTCTCCCTCTCTCTCTCTATCCCTCTACCTACCTACTACTGTATTTCTCCCTCTCTCTCTCCCTCTATCTACCTACCTACTGTTTTTCTCCCTCTGTCCCTCTACCTACCTACCTACCTACTGTTTTTTCTCCCTCTATCCCTCTACCTACCTACTGTGCTTCTCCAACTCTCTCTCTATCCCTCTACCTACCTACCTACCTACCTACCTACTTACCTACCTACCTACCTACTGTATTTCTCCCTCTCTCTCCCTCTACCTACCTACCTACTGTATTTCTCCCTCTCCCTCTCTCAATCTACCTACCTACTAACTTATTTCTCCTCGCTCCCTCTACCTACCTACTGTAATTCTCCCTCTCTCTCTATCCCTCTACCTACCTACCTACCTACCTACCTACCTACCTACCTACCTACTGTATTTCTCCCTCTCTCCCTCTACCTACCTACCTACCCTACCTACCTACCTACCTACCTCTGTATTTCTCCCTCTCCCTCTCTCAATCTAGCTACCTACCTAACATATTTCTCCCTCGCTCCCTCCCTACCTACTGTAATTCTCCCTCTCTCTCTATCCCCTACCTACCTACCTGCTACCTACCTACCTAACTACCTACCTACCTACCTACTTACCTACCTAGCTACTGTATTTCTCCCTCTCTCCCTCTACCTACCTACCTACCTACCTACCTACCTACCTACCTACCTACTTACCTACCTAGCTACTGTATTTCTCCCTCTCCCTCTCTCTCCCTCTACCTACCTAACTACTGTATTTCTCCCTCTCCCTCTCTCCCTCTACCTACCTACCTACCTACCTGCTGCATTTCTCCCTTTCTCTCTCTATCCCTCTACCTACTTACTGCATTTCTCCCTCTCTCTCTCTATCCCTCTACCTACCTACTTACTGTATTTCTCCCATTCTCTCTCTCCCTCTATCTACCTACCTACTGTTTTCTCCCTCTATCCCTCTACCTACCTACCTACCTACCTACCTACCTACCTACCTACCTACCTACCTACTGTATTTCTCCCTCTCTCTCTCTCCCTCTATCTACCTATCTACTGTTTTTCTCCCTCTATCCCTCTACCTACCTACCTAACTACCTACCTACTGTATTTCTCCCTCTATCCCTCTACCTAACTAGCTACTGTATTTCTCCCTCTCCCTCTCTCCCTCTACCTACCTACTACCTACCTACCTACCTACCTACCTACCTACCTACCTACCTACCTACTGTATTTCTCCCTTTCTCTCTCTATCCACCTACCTACCTACATACCTACTGTATTTCTCCCTCTCCCTCTCTATCCCTCTACCTACCTACCTACTGTATTTATCCCTCTATCCCTCTACCTACCTACCTCCTGTATTTCTCCCCTCCCTCTCTCCCTCTACCTACCTACCCACCTACCTACTGTATTTCTCCCTCTCTCTCTCTATCCCTCTACCTACCTACCTACTGTATTTCTCCCTCTCTCTCTCCCTCTATCTACCTACCTACTGTTTTTCTCCCTCTGTCCCTCTACCTACCTACCTACCTACTGTTTTTCTCCCTCTATCCCTCTACCTACCTACTGTGCTTCTCCAACTCTCTCTCTATCCCTCTACCTACCTACCTACCTACCTACCTACTTACCTACCTACCTACCTACTGTATTTCTCCCTCTCTCTCCCTCTACCTACCTACCTACTGTATTTCTCCCTCTCCCTCTCTCAATCTACCTACCTACCTAACTTATTTCTCCCTCGCTCCCTCTACCTACCTACTGTAATTCTCCCTCTCTCTCTATCCCTCTACCTACCTACCTACCTACCTACCTACCTACCTACCTACCTACCTACCTACCTACCTACCTACCTACCTACTGTATTTCTCCCTCTCTCCCTCTACCTACCTACCTACCTACCTACCTACCTACCTACCTACCTACCTACTGTATTTCTCCCTTTCTCTCTCTATCCCTCTACCTACCTACTGTACTTCTCCAACTCTCTCTCTATCCCTCTACCTACCTACCTACTGTATTTCTCCCATTCTGTCTCTCCTTCTATCTACCTACCTACTGTTTTCTAACTCTATCCCTCTACCTACCTACCTACCTACTGTAAATCTCCCTCTATCCCTCTACCTACCTACCTACCTACCTACCTACCTACCTACCTACTTACCTACCTACCTACCTACCTACCTACCTACCTACCTACCTACCTACCTACCTACCTACCTACCTACCTACTGTATTTCTCCTTATCTCTCCCTCTACCTACCTACCTACTGTATTTCTCCCTTTCTCTCTCTATCCCTCTACCTACCTACTGTACTTCTCCAACTCTCTCTCTATCCCTCTACCTACCTACCTACCTACCTACCTACTTACCTACCTACCTACCTACTGTATTTCTCCCTCTCTCTCCCTCTACCTACCTACCTACTGTATTTCTCCCTCTCCCTCTCTCAATCTACCTACCTACCTAACATATTTCTCCCTCGCTCCCTCTACCTACCTACTGTAATTCTCCCTCTCTCTCTATCCCTCTACCTACCTACCTACCTACCTACCTACCTACCTACCTACCTACCTACCTACTTACCTACCTACCTACTGTATTTCTCCCTCTCTCCCTCTACCTACCTACCTACCTACCTACCTACCTACCTACCTACCTACCTACCTACCTACCTACTGTATTTCTCTCTCTATCCCTCTACCTACCTACCTAACTACCTACTGTATTTCTCCCTCTCTCTCTCCCTCTATCTACCTACCTACTGTTTTTCTCCCTCTATCCCTCTACCTACCTACCTACCTACCTACTGTTTTTCTCCCTCTATCCCTCTACCTACCTACTGTACTTCTCCAACTCTCTCTCTATCCCTCTACCTACCTACCTACCTACCTACTGTATTTCTCCCTCTCTCTCCCTCTATCTACCTACCTACTGTATTTCTCCCTCTCCCTCTCTCCCTCTACCTACCTACCTGCTGTATTTCTCCCTTTTTCTCTCTATCCCTCTACCTACTTACTGCATTTCTCCCTCTCTCTCTCTATCCCTCTACCTACCTACCTACCTACCTACCTACCTACCTACCAACCTACCAACCTACCAACCTACCTACTGTATTTCTCCCTCTCTCTCTCTATCCCTCTACCTACCTACCTACCTACCTACCTACCTACATACATACATTTCTCTCTCTATCCCTCTACCTACCTACCTACTGTATTTCTCCCATTCTCTCTCTCCTTCTATCTACCTACCTACTGTATTTCTCCCTCTATCCCTCTACCTACCTACCTACCTACCTACTTACCTACCTACCTACCTACTGTATTTCTCCCTCTCTCTCCCTCTACCTACCTACCTACTGTATTTCTCCCTTTCTCTCTCTATCCCTCTACCTACCTACTGTACTTCTCCAACTCTCTCTCTATCCCTCTCCCTACCTACCTACCTACCTACCTACTTACCTACCTACCTACCTACTGTATTTCTCCCTCTCTCTCCCTCTACCTACCTACCTACTGTATTTCTCCCTCTCTCTCTCTCAATCTACCTACCTACCTAACATATTTCTCCCTCGCTCCCTCTACCTACCTACTGTAATTCTCCCTCTCTCTCTATCCCTCTACCTACCTACCTACCTACCTACCTACCTACCTACCTACCTACCTACCTACCTACTGTATTTCTCCCTCTACCTACCTTCCTACCTACCTACCTACCAACTTTATTTCTCCCTCTCCCTCTCTCCCTCTACCTACCTAACTACAGTATTTCTCCCTCTCTCCCTCTACCTACCTACCTACCTACCTGCTGTATTTCTCCCTTTCTCTCTCTATCCCTCTACCTACTTACTGCATTTCTCCCTCTCTCTCTCTATCACTCTACCTACCTACCTACCTACCTACCTACCTACCTACCTACCTACCTACCAACCTACCAACCTACCTACTGTATTTCTCCCTCTCTCCCTCTACCTACCTACCTACCTACCTACCTACCTACCTACCTACCTACCTACCTACCTACTGTATTTCTCTCTCTATCCCTCTACCTACCTACCTAACTACCTACTGTATTTCTCCCTCTCTCTCTCCCTCTATCTACCTACCTACTGTTTTTCTCCCTCTATCCCTCTACCTACCTACCTACCTACCTACTGTTTTTCTCCCTCTATCCCTCTACCTACCTACTGTACTTCTCCAACTCTCTCTCTATCCCTCTACCTACCTACCTACCTACCTACCTACTGTATTTCTCCCTCTCTCTCCCTCTATCTACCTACCTACTGTATTTCTCCCTCTCCCTCTCTCCCTCTACCTACCTACCTGCTGTATTTCTCCCTTTTTCTCTCTATCCCTCTACCTACTTACTGCATTTCTCCCTCTCTCTCTCTATCCCTCTACCTACCTACCTACCTACCTACCTACCAACCTACCAACCTACCAACCTACCTACTGTATTTCTCCCTCTCTCTCTCTATCCCTCTACCTACCTACCTACCTACCTACCTACCTACCTACCTACCTACATACATTTCTCTCTCTATCCCTCTACCTACCTACCTACTGTATTTCTCCCATTCTCTCTCTCCTTCTATCTACCTACCTACTGTATTTCTCCCTCTATCCCTCTACCTACCTACCTACCTACCTACTTACCTACCTACCTACCTACTGTATTTCTCCCTCTCTCTCCCTCTACCTACCTACCTACTGTATTTCTCCCTTTCTCTCTCTATCCCTCTACCTACCTACTGTACTTCTCCAACTCTCTCTCTATCCCTCTCCCTACCTACCTACCT
The DNA here is from genome assembly GCA_039707465.1 of Rhabdophis nuchalis. NCBI lineage: Eukaryota > Metazoa > Chordata > Lepidosauria > Squamata > Natricidae > Rhabdophis > Rhabdophis nuchalis. Next base: position 23,106 of record JBDLLF010000111.1, read on the forward strand.
ACCTACCTACTTACCTACCTACCTACCTACTGTATTTCTCCCTCTCTCTCCCTCTACCTACCTACCTACTGTATTTCTCCCTCTCTCTCTCTCAATCTACCTACCTACCTAACATATTTCTCCCTCGCTCCCTCTACCTACCTACTGTAATTCTCCCTCTCTCTCTATCCCTCTACCTACCTACCTACCTACCTACCTACCTACCTACCTACCTACCTACCTACCTACCTACTGTATTTCTCCCTCTACCTACCTTCCTACCTACCTACCTACCAACTTTATTTCTCCCTCTCCCTCTCTCCCTCTACCTACCTAACTACAGTATTTCTCCCTCTCTCCCTCTACCTACCTACCTACCTACCTGCTGTATTTCTCCCTTTCTCTCTCTATCCCTCTACCTACTTACTGCATTTCTCCCTCTCTCTCTCTATCACTCTACCTACCTACCTACCTACCTACCTACCTACCTACCTACCTACCAACCTACCAACCTACCTACTGTATTTCTCCCTCTCTCTCCCTCTACCTACCTACCTACTGTATTTCTCCCTCTCCCTCTCTCAATCTAGCTACCTTCTCTACATGGGGCTTCCCTTGAGGTAAACCCGGAGACTGCAGATGGTCCAGAACGCAGCCGCGCGGGCAATCCTGGATACTTCTAGGTTTACCCATGTAACACCTCTCCTGCGCGAGCTGCACTGGCTGCCTGTCGTCTTCCGGGTGCGCTTCAAGGTATTAATTATCATCTTTAAAGCGCTCCATGGCTCGGGACCTAGCTACTTGCGGGATCGGATCCTGCCTCATACATCCTCACGGCCAATTCGCTCCCACAGAGAGGGACTTCTCCGGGTGCCGTCCACTAGACTTTGTCAGCGGGCGACGCCCAGGGGAAGGGCTCTCTCTGTGGCGGGCCCAGCCCTCTGGAATGACCTTCCCCCCGACATTAGAACAACCACGGACCTCCGCTCCTTCCGTCTGAAATTAAAAACATATTTTTTCTGCTTGGCCGGCCTGGGGTAGTCTCTCTCTATGGGGTTTTAGTTGTGTAGGGAATTTTAGTTATAATGGGTATTTTAGCACAGGCACTGTTTAATTTGTTTTTAAGATGTTGTTTTGATTGTATTGTATTTATGGTTTTAGTTTTCCCTGTGCACCGCTCCGAGTCCCCGTGGGGAGAGGAGCGGTCAAGAAATTAAATAATAATTATTATTATTATTACCTACCTAACATATTTCTCCCTCGCTCCCTCTACCTACCTACTGTAATTCTCCCTCTATCTCTATCCCTCTACCTACCTACCTGCTACCTACCTACCTACCTACCTACCTACCTACCTACTTACCTACCTAGCTACTGTATTTCTCCCTCTCTCCCTCTACCTACATACCTACCTACCTACCTACCTACCTACCTACTGTATTTCTCCCTCTCTCTCCCTCTACCTACCTAACTACTGTATTTCTCCCTCTCCCTCTCTCCCTCTACCTACCTACCTACCTACCTGCTGTATTTCTCGCTTTCTCTCTCTATCCCTCTACCTACTTACTGCATTTCTCCCTCTCTCTCTCTATCCCTCTACCTACCTACCTACTGTATTTCTCCCTCTCTCTCTCTCCCTCTATCTACCTATCTACTGTTTTTCTCCCTCTATCCCTCTACCTACCTACCTAACTAACTACCTACCTACTGTATTTCTCCCTCTATCCCTCTACCTACCTAGCTACTGTATTTCTCCCTCTCCCTCTCTCCCTCTACCTACCTACCTACCTACCTACCTACCTACCTACCTACCTACCTACCTACCTACCTACCTACTGCATTTCTCCCTTTCTCTCTCTATCCACCTACCTACCTACATACCTACTGTATTTCTCCCTCTCCCTCTCTATCCCTCT
>JBDLLF010000111.1:30000-60000 GCA_039707465.1 Rhabdophis nuchalis
CTACCTACCTACCTACCTACCTACCTACCTACCTACCTACCTACCTACCTACCTACTGTATTTCTCCCTCTCTCCCTCTACCTACCTACCTACCTACCTACCTACCTACCTACCTACCTACCTACCTACTGTATTTCTCCCTCTCCCTCTCTCTCCCTCTACCTACATAACTACTGTATTTCTCCTCTCCCTCTCTCCCTCTACCTACCTACCTGCTGTATTTTTCCCTTTTTCTCTCTATCCCTCTACCTACTTACTGCATTTCTCCCTCTCTCTCTCTATCCCTCTACCTACCTACCTACCTACCTACCAACCTACCTACTGTATTTCTCCCTGTCTCTCTCTATCCCTCTACCTACCTACCTACCTACCTACCTACCTACCTACCTACCTACCTACCTACCTACCTACCTACCTACCTACCTACATTTCTCTCTCTATCCCTCTACCTACCTACCTGCTGTATTTCTCCCTTTTTCTCTCTATCCCTCTACCTACTTACTGCATTTCTCCCTCTCTCTCTCTATCCCTCTACCTACCTACCTACCTACCTACCTACCTACCTACCAACCAACCTACTGTATTTCTCCCTGTCTCTCTCTATCCCTCTACCTACCTACCTACCTACCTACCTACCTACCTACCTACCTACCTACCTACCTACCTACCTACATTTCTCTCTCTATCCCTCTACCTACCTACCTACTGTATTTCTCCCATTCTCTCTCTCCTTCTATCTACCTACCTACGGTTTTCTCCCTCTATCCCTCTACCTACCTACCTACCTACCTACCTACCTACCTACCTACCTACCTACCTACCTACCTACCTACTGTATTTCTCCCTCTATCCCTCTACCTACCTACCTACCTACCTACCTACCTACCTACCTACCTTCCTACCTACTGTATTTCTCCCTCTCTCTCCCTCTACCTACCTACCTACTGTATTTCTCCCTTTCTCTCTCTATCCCTCTACCTACCTACTGTACTTCTCCAACTCTCTATCCCTCTACCTACCTACCTACCTACCTACCTACCTACCTACCTACCTACCTACCTACCTACCTACCTACCTACCTACTGTATTTCTCTCTCTCCCTCTCTCTCCCTCTACCTACCTAACTACTGTATTTCTCCCTCTCCCTCTCTCCCTCTACCTACCTACCTGCTGTATTTCTCCCTTTTTCTCTCTATCCCTCTACCTACTTACTGCATTTCTCCCTCTCTCTCTCTATCCCTCTACCTACCTACCTACCTACCTACCTACCTACCTACCTACCTACCTACCTACCTACCTACTGTATTTCTCTCTCTATCCCTCTACCTACCTACCTACCTACCTACTGTATTTCTCCCTCTCTCTCTCCCTCTATCTACCTACCTACTGTTTTTCTCCCTCTATCCCTCTACCTACCTACCTACCTACTGTTTTTCTCCCTCTATCCCTCTACCTACCTACTGTACTTCTCCAACTCTCTCTCTATCCCTCTACCTACCTACCTACCTACCTACCTACCTACCTACCTACCTACCTACCTACCTACTGTATTTCTCCCTCTCTCTCCCTCTACCTACCTACCTACTGCATTTCTCCCTCTCCCTCTCTCAATCTACCTACCTACCTAACATATTTCTCCCTCGCTCCCTCTACCTACCTACTGTAATTCTCCCTCTCTCTCTATCCCTCTACCTACCTACCTACCTACCTACCTACCTACCTACCTACCTACCTACCTACCTACCTACTGTATTTCTCCCTCTCTCCCTCTACCTACCTACCTACCTACCTACCTACCTACCTACCTACCTACTGTATTTCTCCCTCTCCCTCTCTCTCCCTCTACCTACATAACTACTGTATTTCTCCCTCTCCCTCTCTCCCTCTACCTACCTACCTGCTGTATTTTTCCCTTTTTCTCTCTATCCCTCTACCTACTTACTGCATTTCTCCCTCTCTCTCTCTATCCCTCTACCTACCTACCTACCTACCTACCAACCTACCTACTGTATTTCTCCCTGTCTCTCTCTATCCCTCTACCTACCTACCTACCTACCTACCTACCTACCTACCTACCTACCTACCTACCTACCTACCTACCTACCTACCTACATTTCTCTCTCTATCCCTCTACCTACCTACCTACTGTATTTCTCCCATTCTCTCTCTCCTTCTATCTACCTACCTACGGTTTTCTCCCACTATCCCTCTACCTACCTACCTACCTACCTACCTACCTACCTACCTACTGTATTTCTCCCTCTATCCCTCTACCTACCTACCTACCTACCTACCTACCTACCTTCCTACCTACTGTATTTCTCCCTCTCTCTCCCTCTACCTACCTACCTACTGTATTTCTCCCTTTCTCTCTCTATCCCTCTACCTACCTACTGTACTTCTCCAACTCTCTATCCCTCTACCTACCTACCTACCTACCTACCTACCTACCTACCTACCTACCTACCTACCTACCTACTGTATTTCTCTCTCTCCCTCTCTCTCCCTCTACCTACCTAACTACTGTATTTCTCCCTCTCCCTCTCTCCCTCTACCTACCTACCTGCTGTATTTCTCCCTTTTTCTCTCTATCCCTCTACCTACTTACTGCATTTCTCCCTCTCTCTCTCTATCCCTCTACCTACCTACCTACCTACCTACCTACCTACCTACCTACCTACCTACCTACTGTATTTCTCTCTCTATCCCTCTACCTACCTACCTACCTACCTACTGTATTTCTCCCTCTCTCTCTCCCTCTATCTACCTACCTACTGTTTTTCTCCCTCTATCCCTCTACCTACCTACCTACCTACTGTTTTTCTCCCTCTATCCCTCTACCTACCTACTGTACTTCTCCAACTCTCTCTCTATCCCTCTACCTACCTACCTACCTACCTACCTACCTACCTACCTACCTACCTACCTACCTACTGTATTTCTCCCTCTCTCTCCCTCTACCTACCTACCTACTGCATTTCTCCCTCTCCCTCTCTCAATCTACCTACCTACCTAACATATTTCTCCCTCGCTCCCTCTACCTACCTACTGTAATTCTCCCTCTCTCTCTATCCCTCTACCTACCTACCTACCTACCTACCTACCTACCTACCTACCTACTGTATTTCTCCCTCTCTCCCTCTACCTACCTACCTACCTACCTACCTACCTACCTACCTACCTACCTACTGTATTTCTCCCTCTCCCTCTCTCTCCCTCTACCTACATAACTACTGTATTTCTCCCTCTCCCTCTCTCCCTCTACCTACCTACCTGCTGTATTTTTCCCTTTTTCTCTCTATCCCTCTACCTACTTACTGCATTTCTCCCTCTCTCTCTCTATCCCTCTACCTACCTACCTACCTACCTACCAACCTACCTACTGTATTTCTCCCTGTCTCTCTCTATCCCTCTACCTACCTACCTACCTACCTACCTACCTACCTACCTACCTACCTACCTACCTACATTTCTCTCTCTATCCCTCTACCTACCTACCTACTGTATTTCTCCCATTCTCTCTCTCCTTCTATCTACCTACCTACTGTTTTCTCCCTCTATCCCTCTACCTACCTACCTACCTACCTACCTACCTACTGTATTTCTCCCTCTATCCCTCTACCTACCTACCTACCTACCTACCTACCTACCTACCTACTGTATTTCTCCCTCTCTCTCCCTCTACCTACCTACCTACTGTATTTCTCCCTTTCTCTCTCTATCCCTCTACCTACCTACTGTACTTCTCCAACTCTCTATCCCTCTACCTACCTACCTACCTACCTACCTACCTACCTACCTACCTACCTACCTACCTACCTACCTACCTACCTACTGTATTTCTCTCTCTCCCTCTCTCTCCCTCTACCTACCTAACTACTGTATTTCTCCCTCTCCCTCTCTCCCTCTACCTACCTACCTGCTGCATTTCTCCCTCTCTCTCTCTATCCCTCTACCTACCTACCTACCTACCTACCTACCAACCTACCTACTGTATTTCTCCCTGTCTCTCTCTATCCCTCTACCTACCTACCTACCTACCTACCTACCTACCTACCTACCTACCTACCTACCTACCTACCTACTGTATTTCTCTCTCTCCCTCTCTCTCCCTCTACCTACCTAACTACTGTATTTCTCCCTCTCCCTCTCTCCCTCTACCTACCTACCTGCTGCATTTCTCCCTCTCTCTCTCTATCCCTCTACCTACCTACCTACCTACCTACCTACCAACCTACCTACTGTATTTCTCCCTGTCTCTCTCTATCCCTCTACCTACCTACCTACCTACCTACCTACCTACCTACATTTCTCTCTCTATCCCTCTACCTACCTACCTACTGTATTTCTCCCATTCTCTCTCTCCTTCTATCTACCTACCTACTGTTTTCTCCCTCTATCCCTCTACCTACCTACCTACCTACCTACTGTATTTCACCCTCTATCCCTCTACCTACCTACCTACCTACCTACTTACCTACCTACCTACCTACTGTATTTCTCCCTCTCTCTCCCTCTACCTATCTACCTACTGTATTTCTCCCTTTCTCTCTCTATCCCTCTACCTACCTACTGTACTTCTCCAACTCTCTCTCTATCCCTCTACCTACCTACCTACCTACCTACTTACCTACCTACCTACCTACTGTATTTTTCCCTCTCTCTCCCTCTACCTACCTACCTACCTACTGTATTTCTTCCTCTCCTTCTCTCAATCTACCTACCTACCTAACATATTTCTCCCTCGCTCCCTCTACCTACCTACTGTATTTCTCCCTCTCTCCCTCTACCTACCTTCCTACCTACCTACCTACCAACTTTATTTCTCCTTCTCCCTCTCTCCCTCTACCTACCAAACTACATTATTTCTCCCTCTCTCCCTCTACCTACCTACCTACCTACCTGCTGTATTTCTCCCTTTCTCTCTCGATCCCTCTACCTACTTACTGCATTTCTCCCTCTCTCTCTCTATCCCTCTACCTACCTACCTACTGTATTTCTCCCTCTCTCTCTCTCCCTCTATCTACCTATCTACTGTTTTTCTCCCTCTATCCCTCTACCTACCTACCTACCTAACTACCTACCTACTGTATTTCTCCCTCTATCCCTCTACCTACCTAGCTACTGTATTTCTCCCTCTACCTACCTACCTACCTACCTACCTACCTACCTACCTACCTACCTACCTACCTACCTACCTACTGTATTTCTCCCTTTCTCTCTCTATCCACCTACCTACCTACATACCTACTGTATTTCTCCCTCTCCCTCTCTATCCCTCTACCTACCTACCTACTGTATTTATCCCTCTATCCCTCTACCTACCTACCTCCTGTATTTCTCCCCTCCCTCTCTCCCTCTACCTACCTACCCACCTACCTACTGTATTTCTCCCTCTCTCTCTCTATCCCTCTACCTACCTACCTACCTACCTACTGTATTTCTCTCTCTATCCCTCTACCTACCTACCTAACTACTGTATTTCTCCCTCTCTCTCTCCCTCTATCTACCTACCTACTGTTTTTCTCCCTCTATCCCTCTACCTACCTACCTACCTACTGTTTTTCTCCCTCTATCCATCTACCTACCTACTGTACTTCTCCAACTCTCTCTCTATCCCTCTACCTAACTACCTACTGTATTTCTCCCATTCTGTCTCTCCTTCTATCTACCTACCTACTGTTTTCTCCCTCTATCCCTCTACCTACCTACCTACCTACTGTAAATCTCCCTCTATCCCTCTACCTACCTACCTACTGTATTTCTCCCTCTCCCTCTCTCAATCTAACTACCTACCTAACATATTTCTCCCTCGCTCCCTCTACCTACCTACTGTAATTCTCCCCCTCTCTCTATCCCTCTACCTACCTACCTACCTACCTACCTACTTACCTACCTACCTACTGTATTTCTCCCTCTCTCCCTCTACCTACCTACCTACCTACCTACCTACCTACCTACCTACCTACTGTATTTCTCTCTCTATCCCTCTACCTACCTACCTACCTACCTACTTTATTTCTCCCTCTCTCTCTCCCTCTATCTACCTACCTACTGTTTTTCTCCCTCTATCCCTCTACCTACCTACCTACCTACTGTTTTTCTCCCTCTATCCCTCTACCTACCTACTGTACTTCTCCAACTCTCTCTCTATCCCTCTACCTACCTACCTACCTACCTACCTACCTACCTACCTACCTACCTACCTACCTACCTACCTACTGTATTTCTCTCTCTATCCCTCTACCTACCTACCTACCTACCTACTTTATTTCTCCCTCTCTCTCTCCCTCTATCTACCTACCTACTGTTTTTCTCCCTCTATCCCTCTACCTACCTACCTACCTACTGTTTTTCTCCCTCTATCCCTCTACCTACCTACTGTACTTCTCCAACTCTCTCTCTATCCCTCTACCTACCTACCTACCTACCTACCTACCTACCTACCTACCTACCTACCTACCTACTGTATTTCTCCCTCTCTCTCCCTCTACCTACCTACCTACTGTATTTCTCCCTCTCCCTCTCTCAATCTACCTACCTACCTAACATATTTCTCCCTCGCTCCCTCTACCTACCTACTGTAATTCTCCCTCTCTCTCTATCCCTCTACCTACCTACCTACCTACCTACCTACCTGCCTGCCTACCTACCTACCTACTTACCTACCTACCTACTGTATTTCTCCCTCTCTCCCTCTACCTACCTACCTACCTACCTACCTACCTACCTACCTACATACCTACCTACCTACCTACTGTATTTCTCCCTCTCCCTCTCTCTCCCTCTACCTACCTAACTACTGTATTTCTCCCTCTCCCTCTCTCCCTCTACCTACCTACCTGCTGTATTTCTCCCTTTTTCTCTCTATCCCTCTACCTACTTACTGCATTTCTCCCTCTCTCTCTCTATCCCTCTACCTACCTACCTACCTACCTACCAACCTACCTACTGTATTTCTCCCTGTCTCTCTCTATCCCTCTACCTACCTACCTACCTACCTACCTACCTACCTACCTACCTACCTACATTTCTCTCTCTATCCCTCTACCTACCTACCTACTGTATTTCTCCCATTCTCTCTCTGCTTCTATCTACCTACCTACTGTTTTCTCCCTCTATCCCTCTACCTACCTACCTACCTACCTACCTACCTACTGTATTTCTCCCTCTATCCCTCTACCTACCTACCTACCTACCTACCTACCTACCTACCTACTTACCTACCTACCTACCTACTGTATTTCTCCCTCTCTCTCCCTCTACCTACCTACCTACTGTATTTCTCCCTTTCTCTCTCTATCCCTCTACCTACCTACTGTACTTCTCCAACTCTCTATCCCTCTACCTACCTACCTACCTACCTACCTACCTACCTACCTACCTACCTACCTACCTACCTACCTACCTACATTTCTCTCTCTATCCCTCTACCTACCTACCTACTGTATTTCTCCCATTCTCTCTCTCCTTCTATCTACCTACCTACTGTTTTCTCCCTCTATCCCTCTACCTACCTACCTACCTACCTACCTACCTACTGTATTTCTCCCTCTATCCCTCTACCTACCTACCTACCTACCTACCTACTTACCTACCTACCTACCTACTGTATTTCTCCCTCTCTCCCCCTCTACCTATCTACCTACTGTATTTCTCCCTTTCTCTCTCTATCCCTCTACCTACCTACTGTACTTCTCCAACTCTCTCTCTATCCCTCCACCTACCTACCTACCTACCTACCTACCTACCTACCTACCTACCTACCTACCTACCTACCTACATTTCTCTCTCTATCCCTCTACCTACCTACCTACTGTATTTCTCCCATTCTCTCTCTCCTTCTATCTACCTACCTACTGTTTTCTCCCTCTATCCCTCTACCTACCTACCTACCTACCTACCTACCTACCTACTGTATTTCTCCCTCTATCCCTCTACCTACCTACCTACCTACCTACCTACTTACCTACCTACCTACCTACTGTATTTCTCCCTCTCTCCCCCTCTACCTATCTACCTACTGTATTTCTCCCTTTCTCTCTCTATCCCTCTACCTACCTACTGTACTTCTCCAACTCTCTCTCTATCCCTCCACCTACCTACCTACCTACCTACCTACCTACCTACCTACCTACTTACCTACCTACCTACTGTATTTCTCCCTCTCTCCCTCTACCTACCTTCCTACCTACCTACCTACCAACTTTAGTTCTCCCTCTCCCTCTCTCCCTCTACCTACCAAACTACAGTATTTCTCCCTCTCTCCCTCTACCTACCTACCTACCTACCTACCTGCTGTATTTCTCCCTTTCTCTCTCTATCCCTCTACCTACTTACTGCATTTCTCCCTCTCTCTCTCTATCCCTCTACCTACCTACCTACTGTATTTCTCCCTCTCTCTCTCTCCCTCTATCTACCTATCTACTGTTTTTCTCCCTCTATCCTTTCTACCTACCTACCTACCTACCTAACTACCTACCTACTGTATTTCTCCCTCTATCCCTCTACCTACCTAGCTACTGTATTTCTCCCTCTCCCTCTCTCCCTCTACCTACCTACCTACCTACCTACCTACCTACTGTATTTCTCCCTTTCTCTCTCTATCCACCTACCTACCTACATACCTACTGTATTTCTCCCTCTCCCTCTCTATCCCTCTACCTTCCTACCTACTGTATTTATCCCTCTATCCCTCTACCTACCTACCTCCTGTATTTCTCCCCTCCCTCTCTCCCTTTACCTACCTACTCACCTACCTACTGTATTTCTCCCTCGCTCTCTCTATCCCTCTACCTACCTACCTACCTACCTACCTACCTACCTACCTACTGTATTTCTCTCTCTATCCCTCTACCTACCTACCTACCTACCTACTGTTTTTCTCCCTCTCTCTCTCCCTCTATCTACCTACCTACTGTTTTTCTCCCTCTATCCCTCTACCTACCTACCTACCTACTGTTTTTCTCCCTCTATCCCTCTACCTACCTACTGTACTTCTCCAACTCTCTCTCTATCCCTCTACCTACCTACCTACTGTATTTCTCCCATTCTGTCTCTCCTTCTATCTACCTACCTACTGTTTTCTCCCTCTATCCCTCTACCTACCTACCTACCTGCTGTAAATCTCCCTCTATCCCTCTACCTACCTACCTACTTTATTTCTCCCTCTCCCTCTCTCAATCTACCTACCTACCTAACATATTTCTCCCTCGCTCCCTCTACCTACCTACTGTAATTCTCCCTCTCTCTCTATCCCTCTACCTACCTACCTACCTACCTACCTACCTACCTACTTACCTACCTACCTACTGTATTTCTCCCTCTCTCCCTCTACCTACCTACCTACCTACCTACCTACCTACCTACCTACCTACCTACCTACTGTATTTCTCTCTCTATCCCTCTACCTACCTACCTACCTACCTACTGTATTTCTCCCTCTCTCTCTCCCTCTATCTACCTACCTACTGTTTTTCTCCCTCTATCCCTCTACCTACCTACCTACCTACTGTTTTTCTCCCTCTATCGCTCTACCTACCTACTGTACTTCTTCAACTCTCTCTCTATCCCTCTACCTACCTACCTACCTACCTACCTACCTACCTACCTACTGTATTTCTCCCTCTCCCTCTCTCTCCCTCTACCTACCTAACTACTGTATTTCTCCCTCTCCCTCTTCCCTCTACCTACCTACCTGCTGTATTTCTCCCTTTTTCTCTCTATCCCTCTACCTACTTACTGCATTTCTCCCCCTCTCTCTCTCTATCCCTCTACCTACCTACCTACCTACCTACCTACCTACCTACCTACCTACCTACCTACCAACCTACCAACCTACCAACCTACCTACTGTATTTCTCCCTGTCTCTCTCTATCCCTCTACCTACCTACCTACCTACCTACCTACCTACCTACCTACCTACCTACCTACGTTTCTCTCTCTATCCCTCTACCTACCTACCTACTGTATTTCTCCCATTCTCTCTCTCCTTCTATCTACCTACCTACTGTTTTCTCCCTCTATCCCTCTACCTACCTACCTACCTACCTACTGTATTTCTCCCTCTATCCCTCTACCTACCTACCTACCTACTTACCTACCTACTTACCTACCTACCTACCTACTGTATTTCTCCCTCTCTCTCCCTCTACCTACCTACCTACTGTATTTCTCCCTTTCTCTCTCTATCCCTCTACCTACCTACTGTACTTCTCCAACTCTCTCTCTATCCCTCTACCTACCTACCTACCTACCTACCTACCTACCTACCTACCTACTGTATTTCTCCCTCTCCCTCTCTCTCCCTCTACCTACCTAACTACTGTATTTCTCCCTCTCCCTCTCTCCCTCTACCTACCTACCTGCTGTATTTCTCCCTTTTTCTCTCTATCCCTCTACCTACTTACTGCATTTCTCCCTCTCTCTCTCTATCCCTCTACCTACCTACCTACCTACCTACCTACCAACCTACCAACCTACCTACTGTATTTCTCCCTGTCTCTCTCTATCCCTCTACCTACCTACCTACCTACCTACCTACCTACCTACCTACCTACCCACATTTCTCTCTCTATCCCTCTACCTACCTACCTACTGTATTTCTCCCATTCTCTCTCTCCTTCTATCTACCTACCTACTGTATTTCTCCCTCTCCCTCTCTCAATCTACCTACCTACCTAACATATTTCTCCCTCGCTCCCTCTACCTACCTACTGTAATTCTCCCTCTCTCTCTATCCCTCTACCTACCTACCTACCTACCTACCTACCTACCTACCTACCTACCTACCTACTGTATTTCTCCCTCTCTCCCTCTACCTACCTACCTACCTACCTACCTACCTACCTACTGTATTTCTCCCTCTCCCTCTCTCTCCCTCTACCTACCTAACTACTGTATTTCTCCCTCTCCCTCTCTCCCTCTACCTACCTACCTGCTGTATTTCTCCCTTTTTCTCTCTATCCCTCTACCTACTTACTGCATTTCTCCCTCTCTCTTTCTCTTTTTTTTTTTAAACAATTTTTGTTTTTATTTTTAAACAAACACAAACAAGTATAACAAAAAACAAAAAACATAAAGTCCATCTTCCATTACAAATTGTAGAAAATGTGTCAGTTGGTTACATACTGTACATCTCTTCCATAGTCATAATCATATCAAATCACATATTTTAGTTCAAATATATTTATATATATTACAATTATTATACCTCAACCTTCATTTGACTATCTTGTTTCCAGCCATTGATAAAATTTATTCCAAATTTCATAAAATTGTTCATTGTCTTGTTCTCTAATTTCAAATGTTAATTTATTCATCTCTGCACATTCCATAATTTTATAAATAATTTCTTGCTCTGATGGTAATTTGTCATTTCTCCAATTTTTAGCAAAGACGATTCTAGCGGCTGTCAAAATATTCACAATTAGGTATCTCAAATTTTTGTCGAATGTTTCTAAATTGAGTCCAAGCAGGAAGAGTTCGGGTTTGAAATCTATTTGTTTTCCTGTTATTTTGTCCAACCATGTGTGGATCATATTCCAATAATTTTGGGCCTCCGAGCAAGTCCACCACATATGGTAGTAAGTACCAGGCGTCTGATGGCATTTCCAGCATTTTTGAGATTTGTTCTTGCTCATTTTTGAGATTCTTGAGGGTGATAGGTGCCACCTGTAGAACATCTTGTATAGGTTCTCTTTATAGGCTGTTGACATCGTCATTTTGTAATTCTGTGTCCACAATTTTTGCCACTTATCTAGGTCGATCCCATGCCCGAAGTTTTTCCCCCATATTATCATTGTTTCTTTCACTTGCTCTTCCTGGAGTTTAAACTCTAATAAGTAGGCATAGAGTTTTTTAATTGTTTTTTCATCGACGCCTGTTAATATTTTGTCTAATTCTGTCATTTTGTCATAAACCCCTCCTTTTTTTTGGTCTTCCTTATATCTTGAGTGTATTTGTGTGTATGTGTACCAATTAATATCCATTCCTTCTTGTTTTAGTTCCTGAATAGTCTTAAGATCACCCCTTGAGTTTAATAAATCCGAATATCTGATTGTTCGTTCCTTTTTGTGTATTATTGCGTATGTAAATGCTTCCGTAATTGATACCCAGACTGGTATTTTGAGATAATGCAATTTCTTGATCTTCTCCCAATTTACAATCAGAAATTCCCTTACGTAGTGCCTTCTGAAAATGCCATGTTTCCTGGTGGTTCGGTACCATAGAGCTGCGTGCCATCCTGATGGCAAATCATGTCCCTCTAATTCTAATAATCTTGTATTTCTTAGTGTAATCCAGTCTTTAATCCACATCAGATTCGCAGCTTGATGATATAGTTCCCAATCAGGCAATCCCATACCTCCCCTTATTTTGGTATCTTGTAAAATTTTTAATTTTATTCTAGCTTTTTTCCCTTGCCATATGAACTTTAAGACCATTTTCCTTAATTTTTCGAAAAAGTCCTTGCCCAATCTAATTGGGATTGTCTGGAATAAGTATAGTACCTTAGGCAAAATATTCATTTTTATCGTGGCTATTCTCCCTAGTAATGATAGTTGTAAATTCTGCCATCTCGTAAGATCTACTTCTATTTGTTGCATGAGCTTAGAGTAATTCTCCTTTTTAAGGGTGCTGCATCTCGACGTCAAAAGGATTCCTAGATATTTAAGCTTGTTTGTGATTTGAATTTTCAAGATTTCTGTTAATTCTTCTTTCTGTCTTCTTGTCATATTCTTTGTTAAGATTTGTGTCTTGTCTTTATTTATTTTCAGACCTGTTATTTTCTCATATTCCTCAATTTTCCCTATCAGTTTGGACGCGGTTGTAAGTGGTTCTTCGAGGATAAAAACTAGGTCGTCTGCAAAAGCTTGTAATTTATATTGTTCTTTCCTAATTGTCATTCCCTTTATTTCTTTGTCTTCTCTTATCTTTCTATTTAACACTTCTAGCGTTAATACGAAAAGTAAAGGTGATAGTGGGCAACCTTGTCTTGTGCCTCTTTTTATCTGGATGTTATCTGAAAGCTCTCCATTTATTATTATCTTGGCTGTTTGGTTGTGATATATAGTGCTTATAACATGTATAAAGTTTTGACCAAATTCCATTTGTTCTAGCTGCTGCAACATAAACTTCCAATTCACGTTATCAAAGGCTTTTTGTGCATCGAGAAATATCAAAGCCATTTGTTTTTCAGAATGTGCTTCATAATATTCCAACGTATTCAAAATTATTCTCATGTTGTCTTTAATTTGTCTCTTTGGTAAAAATCCATTTTGATCTGGATGTATAAAATTGTTTAAGTATTTTTTGAGCCTTTCTGCTAGTATTGATGCAAATAATTTATAATCCGAGTTTAACAATGAAATTGGTCGGTAATTCTTTACCTGCAGGAGATCTGTTCCTTCCTTTGGTATCAATGAAATATAGGCTTCTGACCAAGAATTCGGCATTTTGCTACCAGACATAATTTCATTCATCAATTCTAATAAAGGAAAGGATAGTACTTCCTCCAAGGTTTTGTAAAACTCTCCTGGGAGGCCATCCGGTCCCGGGGCTTTCCCATTTTTTTGTCTTTTAATAGCTTCAGTTAGTTCCATCATCGTTATCTTTGCATTTAGTATATTTCTGCTATCATCCGCTATAACCGGGAGATTTGCCTCTTGTAAGTAGTTTTTAACATCCTGTTCTAGTGTATTTTCTTTTTCGTATAGTTTCATATAATATTCCTGAGCAATTTTTTTTTCTCCTCATTTGAGTAATGTATTTGTCCTTGTTCATTTTTTAATTGTTGAATCTTCCTTGTCTCTCTCTCTTTCTTTAGTTTGTATGCCAACCATCTTCCAGGTTTATTTGCGTTTTCAAAATAATTCTGTTTTGCAGATCTTATCTTCTGAGCCAATTCTTCTTTTTCTGAAATATCTATTTTATGTTTAATCAGATCCATCTTCATTCTAATATCTTTTCTCTGTGGTAGTTTCTGTAGTTCTTTTTCCAGTGTTTTATATTCATTCTCTAATCTTTTCTGTAGCCCTCTTTTCCCTTTATTTCTTCTTCTTATATAATCTATTATTAAACCTCTAGTAACTGCTTTCATTGCATCCCATGTATTCTGAATAGATGTATCTTCTTTTTTGTTTTCTTTAAAGTAACACCTCAGTTCTTTTTCCATTTTACTTGTAAAGTTTTTCTCTTTCAATATTACATTATTTAATGTCCATCTGGATCTAATCTTTGACCCTTTCCACTTGATTATCATTGGATTGTGGTCTGCCCAGGTACTGGCTTCTATTTCCACTTCTTGAACTAGGTCACTTAACTCTGAAGAGAGCCAAATCATGTCTATCCTTGAAAATGATAGGTGTCTATAAGAATAGTACGTGTATTGTTCTTTATTTGGATTTCTTTCTCTCCATATGTCTTTTAAATTCATTTCATCTGCCATCTTGAAAAAGGACTTCGGTAATATTTTTCTTTTTATTTTAGACGTCCTAGTTGCTTTATAATCTCTACTTTGGTTTGGAATTCCATTAAAATCTCCTATCATACAAATGTCCGCATATTCTAACTCCAAAGTCTTTTCATGTAGTTTCTTAAAGAATTCATCCTGTTTCTCATTTGGTGCATAGATTGCTATTAAGAGTATTTTTTTGTTGTTGTCCGTGATTTCAATCATCAAGATCCTTCCATCTTCATCTGCATAGATTTGCTTGGTTGGTATGCTATCTTTAACGTAAATGACCACACCTCTTTTTTTAAAGTCTGCCAATGAGGAAAAAAATTTCCCAAGTTTGGGTTGTATTAATAAATACGCATCTTTCTTTCGAATATGTGTCTCTTGTAAACAAATAATTTGTGTTTTTATTTTTCCTAGTTTCTGGAATATTTTTTTTCTTTTAACTGGGGAGTTAAGTCCATTTATATTAATTGAGAAAATTGAGTTTTGTTCCATATCTTATGTTTTGTATTGAGGATTTATAGCTCTAGTTGTTCTTATTTCTCTCTGTTCTCTGGTTTCCAGTCCTGGTATAGCCTCATCTTCTGTGGCCACTCCGCCTACTGCGCCTTCTAATGGTCCCTCTGATCTTATTAGCAATGAATGCTCTTTCTCCGTCGTTCCATTGACATGTCTTCTGTAAAACTCTTCTGCTTTTTGTATAGTATCTAGTCTATATCTCTGTCCTTCCCATGTAAATATCAAACCTTCCGGTATGAGCCATCTAAACTGGGTTCCTTTTCTTATCAAAAATGTAGATAAAAACTGGTATCCTCTTCTCTTTTCCCTCACTTTTCTTGGGATTTGCTTTAACACTGTGATTTCCTTTGCTCTATATTCCACTTTTTTGTCTCTTGTTTTCTGTAGTATTCGAAATCTCAGGATCTTTTTGGTGAACCTTACATGTATTTCTCTTGGTAAAGCATTTCTGGTTGCATACCTCGTATTCACTCTGAACGCATCATCTATTCCATCCCGTATTAATTCCTGTGGAGTTTCTAATATCTCTGTTAACATTTCTGATATTATTATAGGGAGGTCCTCTCCTTTCTCCTCAATTACATTTTGGAACCTTAGAAAATATTCAGCCTTGTCTGTTTCCCATCCTAGTCCCGTATTCTCTTTTTCCATATTGCTCAGCCTGGCGCCAAACTCTTCCTCTTTTTCATCTTTTTTGTCCAATCTTCCTTTCATCTCGTTTATGGATTTTTCTTGTTTTTCCATAGCTTCTTCCTGTTTTATCATCCATTGCTGTATCTTTTCCATTTTCCCTTCTGTCAAGGCTGTTTTAGCTTCAATATTCTCTATTTTCTTATCGAGTGCTTCTAGTTTTGCCTCTAACCTCCGCTCTGTATTTTCCATTTTTGCCTCTAATCTTTGTTCTATATTTTCAATTTTCCGCTCCATACTCTCTCTAAACATCCGTATCTCTTGCATAAGTGTATCAAGTGTTGCACCCTTCTCCTTTTCTTGTTTTTCTTTTTCTTGGTGGAGCATTGTTTGTATATTTTTTGTCCCCCTGTTAAGGAGGATGTTGGGGTCCCTATTGATGAGCCAACCGGGGTTGTCTTTCTACTCATGTTTAGATTCTATCCTTTCTCTTTTGCTTTCTTCCTTAGAACCTTCTTTAATTTAGTGGTATAAATTTAGTAAATTTAGTAAATTTAATAAGTTTTAGAAAGGATATCAAAAGTTAGTATATTGGTAGTGCTTTATATCCCTCTCTCTCTCTCTATCCCTCTACCTACCTACCTACCTACCTACCTACCTACCTACCTACCTACCTACCAACCTACCAACCTACCAACCTACCAACCTACCTACTGTATTTCTCCCTGTCTCTCTCTATCCCCCTACCTACCTACCTACCTACCTACCTACCTACCTACCTACCTACCTACCTACCTACCTACCTACATTTCTCTCTCTATCCCTCTACCTACCTACCTACTGTATTTCTCCCATTCTCTCTCTCCTTCTATCTACCTACCTACTGTTTTCTCCCTCTATCCCTCTACCTACCTACCTACCTACCTACTGTATTTCTCCCTCTATCCCTCTACCTACCTACCTACCTACCTACCTACCTACCTACCTACCTACTTACCTACCTACCTACCTACTGTATTTCTCCCTCTCTCTCCCTCTACCTACCTACCTACTGTATTTCTCCCTTTCTCTCTCTATCCCTCTACCTACCTACTGTACTTCTCCAACTCTCTCTCTATCCCTCTACCTACCTACCTACCTACCTACCTACCTACCTACCTACTGTATTTCTCCCTCTCCCTCTCTCTCCCTCTACCTACCTAACTACTGTATTTCTCCCTCTCCCTCTCTCCCTCTACCTACCTACCTGCTGTATTTCTCCCTTTTTCTCTCTATCCCTCTACCTACTTACTGCATTTCTCCCTCTCTCTCTCTATCCCTCTACCTACCTACCTACCTACCTACCTACCTACCTACCTACCTACTTACCTACCTACCTACCTACCTACCTACTGTATTTCTCCCTGTCTCTCTCTATCCCTCTACCTACCTACCTACCTACCTACCTACCTACCTACCTACCTACCTACCCACATTTCTCTCTCTATCCCTCTACCTACCTACCTACTGTATTTCTCCCATTCTCTCTCTCCTTCTATCTACCTACCTACTGTTTTCTCCCTCTATCCCTCTACCTACCTACCTACCTACCTACCTACTGTATTTCTCCCTCTATCCCTCTACCTACCTACCTACCTACCTACCTACCTACCTACCTACCTACTTACCTACCTACCTACCTACTGTATTTCTCCCTCTCCCTCTCTCAATCTACCTACCTACCTACCTACCTACCTACTGTATTTCTCCCTCTCTCCCTCTACCTACCTACCTACCTACCTACCTACCTACCTACCTACCTACCTACCTACTGTATTTCTCTCTCTATCCCTCTACCTACCTACCTACCTACTGTATTTCTCCCTCTCTCTCTCCCTCTATCTACCTACCTACTGTTTTTCTCCCTCTATCCCTCTACCTCCCTACCTACCTACAGTTTTTCTCCCTCGATCCCTCTACCTACCTACTGTACTTCTCCAACTCTCTCTCTATCCCTCTACCTACCTACCTACCTACCTACCTACCTACCTACCGACCTACCTACCCACATTTCTCTCTCTCCTTCTATCTACCTACCTACTGTTTTTCTCCCTCTATCCCTCTACCTACCTACCTACCTACTGTTTTTCTCCCTCGATCCCTCTACCTACCTACTGTACTTCTCCAACTCTCTCTCTATCCCTCTACCTACCTACCTACCTACCTACCTACCTACCTACCTACCTACCTACCTACCTACCTACCTACCTACTGTATTTCTCCCTCTCCCTCTCTCTCCCTCTGCCTACCTAACTACTGTATTTCTCCCTCTCCCTCTCTCCCTCTACCTACCTACCTGCTGTATTTCTCCCTTTTTCTCTCTATCCCTCTACCTACTTACTGCATTTCTCCCTCTCTCTCTCTATCCCTCTACCTACCTACCTACCTACCTACCTACCTACCTACCTACCTACCTACTGTATTTCTCCCTCTCTCCCTCTACCTACCTACCTACCTACCTACCTACATTTCTCTCTCTATCCCTCTACCTACCTACCTACCTACCTACCTACCTACCTACCTACCTACCCACATTTCTCTCTCTATCCCTCTACCTACCTACCTACTGTATTTCTCCCATTCTCTCTCTCCTTCTATCTACCTACCTACTGTTTTCTCCCTCTATCCCTCTACCTACCTACCTACCTACCTACCTACCTACTGTATTTCTCCCTCTATCCCTCTACCTACCTACCTACCTACCTACCTACCTACCTACCTACCTACCTACCTACCTACCTACCTACTTACCTACCTACCTACCTACTGTATTTCTCCCTCTCCCTCTCTCAATCTACCTACCTACCTACCTACCTACCTACCTACTGTATTTCTCCCTCTCTCCCTCTACCTACCTACCTACCTACCTACCTACCTACCTACCTACCTACCTACTGTATTTCTCTCTCTATCCCTCTACCTACCTACCTACCTACTGTATTTCTCCCTCTCTCTCTCCCTCTATCTACCTACCTACTGTTTTTCTCCCTCTATCCCTCTACCTCCCTACCTACCTACAGTTTTTCTCCCTCGATCCCTCTACCTACCTACTGTACTTCTCCAACTCTCTCTCTATCCCTCTACCTACCTACCTACCTACCTACCTACCTACCTACCTACCTACCTACCTACCTACCCACATTTCTCTCTCTCCTTCTATCTACCTACCTACTGTTTTTCTCCCTCTATCCCTCTACCTACCTACCTACCTACTGTTTTTCTCCCTCGATCCCTCTACCTACCTACTGTACTTCTCCAACTCTCTCTCTATCCCTCTACCTACCTACCTACCTACCTACCTACCTACCTACCTACCTACCTACCTACCTACCTACCTACCTACTGTATTTCTCCCTCTCCCTCTCTCTCCCTCTGCCTACCTAACTACTGTATTTCTCCCTCTCCCTCTCTCCCTCTACCTACCTACCTGCTGTATTTCTCCCTTTTTCTCTCTATCCCTCTACCTACTTACTGCATTTCTCCCTCTCTCTCTCTATCCCTCTACCTACCTACCTACCTACCTACCTACCTACCTACCTACCTACCTACCTACCTACTGTATTTCTCCCTCTCTCCCTCTACCTACCTACCTACCTACCTACCTACCTACCTACATTTCTCTCTCTATCCCTCTACCTACCTACCTACCTACCTACCTACCTACCTACCTACCTACCTACCTACCTACCTACCTACCCACATTTCTCTCTCTATCCCTCTACCTACCTACCTACTGTATTTCTCCCATTCTCTCTCTCCTTCTATCTACCTACCTACTGTTTTCTCCCTCTATCCCTCTACCTACCTACCTACCTACCTACCTACCTACTGTATTTCTCCCTCTATCCCTCTACCTACCTACCTACCTACCTACCTACCTACCTACCTACTTACCTACCTACCTACCTACTGTATTTCTCCCTCTATCCCTCTACCTACCTACCTACCTACCTACCTACCTACCTACCTACCTACCTACCTACCTACCTACTGTATTTCTCTCTCTATCCCTCTACCTACCTACCTACCTACTGTATTTCTCCCTCTCTCTCTCCCTCTATCTACCTACCTACTGTTTTTCTCCCTCTATCCCTCTACCTACCTACCTACCTACAGTTTTTCTCCCTCGATCCCTCTACCTACCTACTGTACTTCTCCAACTCTCTCTCTATCCCTCTACCTACCTACCTACCTACCTACCTACCTACCTACCTACCCTGTCTCTCTCTATCCCTCTACCTACCTACCTACCTACCTACCTACCTACCTACCTACCTACCTACCCACATTTCTCTCTCTCCTTCTATCTACCTACCTACTGTTTTTCTCCCTCTATCCCTCTACCTACCTACCTACCTACTGTTTTTCTCCCTCGATCCCTCTACCTACCTACTGTACTTCTCCAACTCTCTCTCTATCCCTCTACCTACCTACCTACCTACCTACCTACCTACCTACCTACCTACCTACCTACCTACCTACCTACCTACCTACTGTATTTCTCCCTCTCCCTCTCTCTCCCTCTGCCTACCTAACTACTGTATTTCTCCCTCTCCCTCTCTCCCTCTACCTACCTACCTGCTGTATTTCTCCCTTTTTCTCTCTATCCCTCTACCTACTTACTGCATTTCTCCCTCTCTCTCTCTATCCCTCTACCTACCTACCTACCTACCTACCTACCTACCTACCTACCTACCTACCTACCTACCTACCTACTGTATTTCTCCCTCTCTCCCTCTACCTACCTACCTACCTACCTACCTACATTTCTCTCTCTATCCCTCTACCTACCTACCTACTGTATTTCTCCCATTGTCTCTCTCCTTCTATCTACCTACCTACTGTTTTCTCCCTCTATCCCTCTACCTACCTACCTACCTACCTACTGTATTTCTCCCTCTATCCCTCTACCTACCTACCTACCTACCTACCTACCTACCTACTTACCTACCTACCTACCTACTGTATTTCTCCCTCTCTCTCCCTCTACCTACCTACCTACTGTATTTCTCCCTTTCTCTCTCTATCCCTCTACCTACCTACTGTACTTCTCCAACTCTCTCTCTATCCCTCCACCTACCTACCTACCTACCTACCTACCTACCTACCTACCTACCAACCTACCAACCTACCAACCTACCAACCTACCTACTGTATTTCTCCTTGTCTCTCTCTATCCCCCTACCTACCTACCTACCTACCTACCTACCTACCTACCTACCTACCTACCTACCTACCTACCTACATTTCTCTCTCTATCCCTCTACCTACCTACCTACTGTATTTCTCCCATTCTCTCTCTCCTTCTATCTACCTACCTACTGTTTTCTCCCTCTATCCCTCTACCTACCTACCTACCTACCTACTGTATTTCTCCCTCTATCCCTCTACCTACCTACCTACCTACCTACCTACCTACCTACCTACCTACCTACTTACCTACCTACCTACCTACTGTATTTCTCCCTCTCTCTCCCTCTACCTACCTACCTACTGTATTTCTCCCTTTCTCTCTCTATCCCTCTACCTACCTACTGTACTTCTCCAACTCTCTCTCTATCCCTCTACCTACCTACCTACCTACCTACCTACCTACCTACCTACTGTATTTCTCCCTCTCCCTCTCTCTCCCTCTACCTACCTAACTACTGTATTTCTCCCCCTCCCTCTCTCCCTCTACCTACCTACCTGCTGTATTTCTCCCTTTTTCTCTCTATCCCTCTACCTACTTACTGCATTTCTCCCTCTCTCTCTCTATCCCTCTACCTACCTACCTACCTACCTACCTACCTACCTACCTACCTACCTACTGTATTTCTCCCTGTCTCTCTCTATCCCTCTACCTACCTACCTACCTACCTACCTACCTACCTACCTACCTACCCACATTTCTCTCTCTATCCCTCTACCTACCTACCTACTGTATTTCTCCCATTCTCTCTCTCCTTCTATCTACCTACCTACTGTTTTCTCCCTCTATCCCTCTACCTACCTACCTACCTACCTACCTACCTACCTACCTACCTACTGTATTTCTCCCTCTATCCCTCTACCTACCTACCTACCTACCTACCTACCTACCTACCTACCTACCTACCTACTTACCTACCTACCTACCTACTGTATTTCTCCCTCTCCCTCTCTCAATCTACCTACCTACCTACCTACCTACCTACCTACCTACCTACCTACCTACCTACTGTATTTCTCCCTCTCTCCCTCTACCTACCTACCTACCTACCTACCTACCTACCTACCTACCTACTGTATTTCTCTCTCTATCCCTCTACCTACCTACCTACCTACTGTATTTCTCCCTCTCTCTCTCCCTCTATCTACCTACCTACTGTTTTTCTCCCTCTATCCCTCTACCTACCTACCTACCTACAGTTTTTCTCCCTCGATCCCTCTACCTACCTACTGTACTTCTCCAACTCTCTCTCTATCCCTCTACCTACCTACCTACCTACCTACCTACCTACCTACCTACCTACCTACCCTGTCTCTCTCTATCCCTCTACCTACCTACCTACCTACCTACCTACCTACCTACCTACCTACCCACATTTCTCTCTCTCCTTCTATCTACCTACCTACTGTTTTTCTCCCTCTATCCCTCTACCTACCTACCTACCTACTGTTTTTCTCCCTCGATCCCTCTACCTACCTACTGTACTTCTCCAACTCTCTCTCTATCCCTCTACCTACCTACCTACCTACCTACCTACCTACCTACCTACCTACCTACCTACCTACCTACCTACCTACCTACTGTATTTCTCCCTCTCCATCTCTCTCCCTCTGCCTACCTAACTACTGTATTTCTCCCTCTCCCTCTCTCCCTCTACCTACCTACCTGCTGTATTTCTCCCTTTTTCTCTCTATCCCTCTACCTACTTACTGCATTTCTCCCTCTCTCTCTCTATCCCTCTACCTACCTACCTACCTACCTACCTACCTACCTACCTACCTACCTACCTACCTACCTACCTACCTACTGTATTTCTCCCTCTCTCCCTCTACCTACCTACCTACCTACCTACCTAACTACATTTCTCTCTCTATCCCTCTACCTACCTACCTACCTACCTACCTACCTACCTACCTACCTACCTACCCACATTTCTCTCTCTATCCCTCTACCTACCTACCTACTGTATTTCTCCCATTCTCTCTCTCCTTCTATCTACCTACCTACTGTTTTCTCCCTCTATCCCTCTACCTACCTACCTACCTACCTACCTACTGTATTTCTCCCTCTATCCCTCTACCTACCTACCTACCTACCTACCTACCTACCTACCTACCTACTTACCTACCTACCTACCTACTGTATTTCTCCCTCGCCCTCTCTCAATCTACCTACCTACCTACCTACCTACCTACCTACCTACCTACCTACCTACCTACTGTTTTTCTCCCTCTATCCCTCTACCTACCTACCTACCTACAGTTTTTCTCCCTCGATCCCTCTACCTACCTACTGTACTTCTCCAACTCTCTCTCTATCCCTCTACCTACCTACCTACCTACCTACCTACCTACCTACCTACCTACCTACCTACCTACCCTGTCTCTCTCTATCCCTCTACCTACCTACCTACCTACCTACCTACCTACCTACCTACCTACCCACATTTCTCTCTCTCCTTCTATCTACCTACCTACTGTTTTTCTCCCTCTATCCCTCTACCTACCTACCTACCTACTGTTTTTCTCCCTCGATCCCTCTACCTACCTACTGTACTTCTCCAACTCTCTCTCTATCCCTCTACCTACCTACCTACCTACCTACCTACCTACCTACCTACCTACCTACCTACCTACTGTATTTCTCCCTCTCCCTCTCTCTCCCTCTGCCTACCTAACTACTGTATTTCTCCCTCTCCCTCTCTCCCTCTACCTACCTACCTGCTGTATTTCTCCCTTTTTCTCTCTATCCCTCTACCTACTTACTGCATTTCTCCCTCTCTCTCTCTATCCCTCTACCTACCTACCTACCTACCTACCTACCTACCTACCTACCTACCTACCTACCTACCTACTGTATTTCTCCCTCTCTCCCTCTACCTACCTACCTACCTACCTACCTACATTTCTCTCTCTATCCCTCTACCTACCTACCTACTGTATTTCTCCCATTGTCTCTCTCCTTCTATCTACCTACCTACTGTTTTCTCCCTCTATCCCTCTACCTACCTACCTACCTACCTACTGTATTTCTCCCTCTATCCCTCTACCTACCTACCTACCTACCTACCTACCTACCTACCTACCTACTTACCTACCTACCTACCTACTGTATTTCTCCCTCTCTCTCCCTCTACCTACCTACCTACTGTATTTCTCCCTTTCTCTCTCTATCCCTCTACCTACCTACTGTACTTCTCCAACTCTCTCTCTATCCCTCCACCTACCTACCTACCTACCTACCTACCTACCTACCTACCTACCTACCTACCTACCTACTGTATTTCTCCCTCTCCCTCTCTCTCCCTCTACCTACCTAACTACTGTATTTCTCCCTCTCCCTCTCTCCCTCTACCTACCTACCTGCTGTATTTCTCCCTTTTTCTCTCTATCCCTCTACCTACTTACTGCATTTCTCCCTCTCTCTCTCTCTATCCCTCTACCTACCTACCTACCTACCTACCTACCTACCTACCTACCTACCTACCAACCTACCAACCTACCTACTGTATTTCTCCCTCTCTCCCTCTACCTACCAAACTACAGTATTTCTCCCTCTCTCCCTCTACCTACCTACCTACCTACCTGCTGTATTTCTCCCTTTCTCTCTCTATCCCTCTACCTACTTACTGCATTTCTCCCTCTCTCTCTCTATCCCTCTAACTACCTACCTACTGTATTTCTCCCTCTCTCTCTCTCTCCCTCTATCTACCTATCTACTGTTTTTCTCCCTCTATCCCTCTACCTACCTAACTACCTAACTACCTAACTACTGTATTTCTCCCTCTATCCCTCTACCTACCTAGCTACTGTATTTCTCCCTCTCCCTCTCTCCCTCTACCTACCTACCTACCTACCTACCTACCTACCTACCTACCTACCTACCTACCTACCTACCTACCTACCTACCTACTGTATTTCTCCCTTTCTCTCTCTATCCACCTACCTACCTACATACCTACTGTATTTCTCCCTCTCCCTCTCTAACCCTCTACCTACCTACCTACTGTATTTATCCCTCTATCCCTCTACCTACCTACCTCCTGTATTTCTCCCCTCCCTCTCTCCCTCTACCTACCTACCCACCTACCTACTGTATTTCTCCCACTCTCTCTCTATCCCTCTACCTACCTACCTACCTACCTACCTACCTACCTACCTACCTACCTACCTACCTACCTACCTACCCACATTTCTCTCTCTATCCCTCTACCTACCTACCTACTGTATTTCTCCCATTCTCTCTCTCCTTCTATCTACCTACCTACTGTTTTCTCCCTCTATCTCTCTACCTACCTACCTACCTACCTACTGTATTTCTCCCTCTATCCCTCTACCTACCTACCTACCTACCTACTTACCTACCTACCTACCTACTGTATTTCTCCCTCTCTCTCCCTCTACCTACCTACCTACTGTATTTCTCCCTTTCTCTCTATATCCCTCTACCTACCTACTGTACTTCTCCAATTCTCTCTCTATCCCTCTACCTACCTACCTACCTACCTACCTACCTACTTACCTACCTACCTACCTACTGTATTTCTCCCTCTATCCCTCTACCTACCTACCTCCTGTATTTCTCCCCTCCCTCTCTCCCTCTACCTACCTACCCACCTACCTACTGTATTTCTCCCTCTCCCAATCCCTCTACCTACCTACCTACCTACCTACCTACTGTATTTCTCTCTCTATCCCTCTACCTACCTACCTACCTACCTACTGTATTTCTCCCTCTCTCTCTCTCCTTCTATCTACCTACCTACTGTTTTCTCCCTCTATCCCTCTACCTACCTACCTACCTACCTACCTACCTACTGTATTTCTCCCTCTATCCCTCTACCTACCTACCTACCTACCTACCTACCTACTTACCTACCTACCTACCTACTGTATTTCTCCCTCTCCCTCTCTCAATCTACCTACCTACCTACCTACCTACCTACCTACCTACCTACCTACCTACTGTATTTCTCCCTCTCTCCCTCTACCTACCTACCTACCTACCTACCTACCTACCTACCTACCTACCTACCTACCTACCTACTGTATTTCTCTCTCTATCCCTCTACCTACCTACCTACCTACTGTATTTCTCCCTCTCTCTCTCCCTCTATCTACCTACCTACTGTTTTTCTCCCTCTATCCCTCTACCTACCTACCTACCTACAGTTTTTCTCCCTCGATCCCTCTACCTACCTACTGTACTTCTCCAACTCTCTCTCTATCCCTCTACCTACCTACCTACCTACCTACCTACCTACCTACCTACCTACCTACCCTGTCCCTCTCTATCCCTCTACCTACCTACCTACCTACCTACCTACCTACCTACCTACCCACATTTCTCTCTCTCCTTCGATCTACCTACCTACTGTTTTTCTCCCTCTATCCCTCTACCTACCTACCTACCTACTGTTTTTCTCCCTCGATCCCTCTACCTACCTACTGTACTTCTCCAACTCTCTCTCTATCCCTCTACCTACCTACCTACCTACCTACCTACCTACCTACCTACCTACCTACCTACCTACCTACCTACCTACTGTATTTCTCCCTCTCCCTCTCTCTCCCTCTGCCTACCTAACTACTGTATTTCTCCCTCTCCCTCTCTCCCTCTACCTACCTACCTGCTGTATTTCTCCCTTTTTCTCTCTATCCCTCTACCTACTTACTGCATTTCTCCCTCTCTCTCTCTATCCCTCTACCTACCTACCTAGTTACCTAGTTAGGTAGGCAGAGGGAGAGAGAGGGTAGGTAGGTAGGTAGGTAGGTAGGTAGGTAGGTAGGTGGAGGGATAGAGAGAGAGTTGGAGAAGTACAGTAGGTAGGTAGAGGGATAGAGAGAGAAAGGGAGAAATACAGTAGGTAGGTAGGTAGAGGGAGAGAGAGGGAGAAATACAGTAGTTAGGTAGGTAGGTAGGTAGGTAGGTAGGTAGGTAGGTAGGTAGGTAGGTAGGTAGAGGGATAGAGAGAGACAGGGAGAAATACAGTAGGTAGGTTGGTAGGTTGGTAGGTAGGTAGGTAGGTAGGTAGGTAGGTAGGTAGAGGGATAGAGAGAGAGAGAGGGAGAAATGCAGTAAGTAGGTAGAGGGATAGAGAGAAAAAGGGAGAAATACAGCAGGTAGGTAGGTAGAGGGAGAGAGGGAGAGTTGGAGAAGTACAGTAGGTAGGTAGAGGGATAGAGGGAGAAAAACAGTAGGTAGGTAGGAAGGTAGGAAGGTAGAGGGATAGAGGGAGAAAAACAGTAGGTAGGTAGATAGAGGGAGAGAGAGAGGGAGAAATACAGTAGGTAGGTAGGTAGGTAGAGGGATAGAGAGAGAAATACAGTAGGTAGGTAGGTAGGTAGGTAGAGGGATAGAGAGAGAGAGGGAGAAATACAGTAGGTAGGTAGGTAGAGGGAGAGAGAGGGAGAGGGAGAAATGCAGTAAGTAGGTAGAGGGATAGAGAGAAAAAGGGAGAAATACAGCAGGTAGGTAGGGAGAGGGAGAAATACAGTAGTTAGGTATCCCTCCCTTTTTCTCTCTATCCCTCTACCTACTTACTGCATTTCTCCCTCTCTCTCTCTATCCCTCTACCTACCTACCTACCTACCTACCTACCTACCTACCTACCTACCTACCTACCTACTGTATTTCTCCCTCTCTCCCTCTACCTACCTACCTACCTACCTACCTACATTTCTCTCTCTATCCCTCTACCTACCTACCTACTGTATTTCTCCCATTGTCTCTCTCCTTCTATCTACCTACCTACTGTTTTCTCCCTCTATCCCTCTACCTACCTACCTACCTACCTACTGTATTTCTCCCTCTATCCCTCTACCTACCTACCTACCTACCTACCTACCTACCTACCTACCTACTTACCTACCTACCTACCTACTGTATTTCTCCCTCTCTCTCCCTCTACCTACCTACCTACTGTATTTCTCCCTTTCTCTCTCTATCCCTCTACCTACCTACTGTACTTCTCCAACTCTCTCTCTATCCCTCCACCTACCTACCTACCTACCTACCTACCTACCTACCTACCTACCTACCTACCTACCTACTGTATTTCTCCCTCTCCCTCTCTCTCCCTCTACCTACCTAACTACTGTATTTCTCCCTCTCCCTCTCTCCCTCTACCTACCTACCTACCTGCTGTATTTCTCCCTTTTTCTCTCTATCCCTCTACCTACTTACTGCATTTCTCCCTCTCTCTCTCTATCCCTCTACCTACCTACCTACCTACCTACCTACCTACCTACCAACCTACCAACCTACCTACTGTATTTCTCCCTGTCTCTCTCTATCCCTCTACCTACCTACCTACCTACCTACCTACCTACCTACCTACCTACCTACCTACCTACCCACATTTCTCTCTCTATCCCTCTACCTACCTACCTACTGTATTTCTCCCATTCTCTCTCTCCTTCTATCTACCTACCTACTGTTTTCTCCCTCTATCCCTCTACCTACCTACCTACCTACCTACTGTATTTCTCCCTCTACCCCTCTACCTACCTACCTACCTACCTACCTACTTACCTACCTACCTACCTACTGTATTTCTCCCTCTCTCTCCCTCTACCTACCTACCTACTGTATTTCTCCCTTTCTCTCTCTATCCCTCTACCTACCTACTGTACTTCTCCAACTCTCTCTCTATCCCTCTACCTACCTACCTACCTACCTACCTACTTACCTACCTACCTACCTACTGTATTTCTCCCTCTCCCTCTCTCAATCTACCTACCTTCCTAACATATTTCTCCCTCGCTCCCTCTACCTACCTACTGTAATTCTCCCTCTCTCTCTATCCCTCTACCTACCTACCTACCTACCTACCTACCTACCTACCTACCTACCTACCTACCTACCTACCTACCTACTGTATTTCTCCCTCTCTCCCTCTACCTACCTACCTACCTACCTACCTACCTACCTACCTACCTACTGTATTTCTCTCTCTATCCCTCTACCTACCTACTGTATTTCTCCCTCTCTCTCTCCCTCTATCTACCTACCTACTGTTTTTCTCCCTCTATCCCTCTACCTACCTACCTACTGTTTTTCTCCCTCTATCCCTCTACCTACCTACTGTACTTTTCCATCTCCCTCTCTATCCCTCTACCTACCAACTAGCTACCTACCTAGCTACCTAGCTACCTACCTACCTACATACCTACCTACTTACCTACTGTATTTCTCCCTCTCCCTTTCTATCGCTCTGCGCCCTACCTACCTACCTACCTACCTACCTACCTACCTACCTACCTACCTACCTACCTACCTACCTACCTACCTACCTAACTACCTACCTACCTACCTACCTACCTACCTACTGTATTTCTCTCTCTATCCCTCTACCTCCCTACCTACCTACTGTATTTCTCCCTCTCTCTCTCCCTCTATCTACCTACCTACTGTTTTTCTCCCTCTATCCCTCTACCTACCTACCTACCTACTGTTTTTCTCCCTCTATCCCTCTACCTACCTACTGTACTTCTCCAACTCTCTCTCTATCCCTCTACCTACCTACCTACCTACCTACCTACCTACCTACCTACTGTATTTCTCCCTCTCTCTCCCTCTACCTACCTACCTACTGTATTTCTCCCTCTCCCTCTCTCAATCTACCTACCTACCTAACATATTTCTCCCTCGCTCCCTCTACCTACCTACTGTAATTCTCCCTCTCTCTCTATCCCTCTACCTACCTACCTACCTACCTACCTACCTACCAACCTACCTACCTACCTACCTACTGTATTTCTCCCTCTCTCCCTCTACCTACCTACCTACCTACCTACCTACCTACCTACTGTATTTCTCCCTCTCCCTCTCTCTCCCTCTACCTACCTAACTACTGTATTTCTCCCTCTCCCTACCTACCTGCTGTATTTCTCCCTTTTTCTCTCTATCCCTCTACCTACTTACTGCATTTCTCCCTCTCCCTCTCTCTCCCTCTACCTACCTACCTACTGTATTTCTCCCTCTCTCTCTCTATCCCTCTACCTACCTACCTACCTACCTACTGTATTTCTCTCTCTATCCCTCTACCTACCTACCTACCTACTGTATTTCTCCCTCTCTCTCTCCCTCTATCTACCTACCTACTGTTTTTCTCCCTCTATCCCTCTACCTACCTACCTACCTACTGTTTTTCTCCCTCTA
>JBDLLF010000111.1:62500-119239 GCA_039707465.1 Rhabdophis nuchalis
CTATCCCTCTACCTACCTACCTACCTACTGTAAATCTCCCTCTATCCCTCTACCTACCTACCTACTGTATTTCTCCCTCTCCCTCTCTCAATCTACCTACCTACCTAACATATTTCTCCCTCGCTCCCTCTACCTACCTACTGTAATTCTCCCTCTCTCTCTATCCCTCTACCTACCTACCTACCTACCTACCTACTTACCTACCTACCTACTGTATTTCTCCCTCTCTCCCTCTACCTACCTACCTACCTACCTACCTACCTACCTACCGACCGACCTACCTACCTACCTACCTACCTACCTACCTACCTACCTACCTACCTACTGTATTTCTCTCTCTATCCCTCTACCTACCTACCTACCTACCTACTGTATTTCTCCCTCTCTCTCTCCCTCTATCTACCTACCTACTGTTTTTCTCCCTCTATCCCTCTATCCCTCTAACTACCTACCTACCTACTGTTATTCTCCCTCTATCCCTCTACCTACCTACTGTACTTCTCCAACTCTCTCTCAATCCCTCTACCTACCTACCTACCTACCTACCTACCTACCTACCTACCTACTGTATTTCTCCCTCTCTCCCTCTACCTACCTACCTACCTACCTACCTACCTACCTACCTACCTACTGTATTTCTCCCTCTCTCTCCCTCTACCTACCTAACTACTGTATTTCTCCCTCTCCCTCTCTCCCTCTACCTACCTACCTGCTGTATTTCTCCCTTTTTCTCTCTATCCCTCTACCTACTTACTGCATTTCTCCCTCTCTCTCTCTATCCCTCTACCTACTAACCTACCTACCAACCTACCAACCTACCTACTGTATTTCTCCCTGTCTCTCTCTATCCCTCTACCTACCTACCTACCTACCTACCTACCTACCTACCTACCTACCTACCTACCTACCTACCTACATTTCTCTCTCTATCCCTCTACCTACCTACCTACTGTATTTCTCCCATTCTCTCTCTCCTTCTATCTACCTACCTACTGTTTTCTCCCTCTATCCCTCTACCTACCTACCTACCTACCTACTGTATTTCTCCCTCTATCCCTCTACCTACCTACCTACCTACCTACCTACCTACCTACCTACCTACCTACTACCAACTTACCTACCTACCTACCTACTGTATTTCTCCCCTCTCTCCCTCTACCTACCTACCTACTGTATTTCTCCCTTTCTCTCTCTATCCCTCTACCTACCTACTGTACTTCTCCAACTCTCTCTCTATCCCTCTACCTACCTACCTACCTACCTACCTACCTACCTACCTACCTACTTACCTACCTACCTACCTACTGTATTTCTCCCTCTCCCTCTCTCTCCCTCTACCTACCTAACTACTGTATTTCTCCCTCTCTCTCCCTCTACCTACCTACCTACTGTATTTCTCCCTTTTTCTCTCTATCCCTCTACCTACTTACTGCATTTCTCCTCTCTCTCTCTATCCCTCTACCTACCTACCTACCTACCTACCTACCTACCTACCTACCAACCTACCAACCTACCTACTGTATTTCTCCCTGTCTCTCTCTATCCCTCTACCTACCTACCTACCTACCTACCTACATTTCTCTCTCTATCCCTCTACCTACCTACCTACTGTATTTCTCCCATTCTCTCTCTCCTTCTATCTACCTACCTACTGTTTTCTCCCTCTATCCCTCTACCTACCTACCTACCTACCTACCTACCTACCTACTGTATTTCTCCCTCTATCCCTCTACCTACCTACCTACCTACCTACTTACCTACCTACCTACCTACTGTATTTCTCCTCTCTCTCCCTCTACCTACCTACCTACTGTATTTCTCCCTTTCTCTCTCTATCCCTCTACCTACCTACTGTACTTCTCCAACTCTCTCTCTATCCCTCTACCTACCTACCTACCTACCTACTTACCTACCTACCTACCTACTGTATTTCTCCCTCTCTCTCCCTCTACCTACCTACCTACTGTATTTCTCCCTCTCCCTCTCTCAATCTACCTACCTACCTAACATATTTCTCCCTCGCTCCCTCTACCTACCTACTGTAATTCTCCCTCTCTCTCTATCCCTCTACCTTCCTACCTACCTACCTACCAACTTTATTTCTCCCTCTCCCTCTCTCCCTCTACCTACCAAACTACAGTATTTCTCCCTCTCTCCCTCTACCTACCTACCTACCTACCTGCTGTATTTCTCCCTTTCTCTCTCTATCCCTCTACCTACTTACTGCATTTCTCCCTCTCTCTCTCTATCCCTCTACCTACCTACCTAGTTACCTAGTTAGGTAGGCAGAGGGAGAGAGAGGGTAGGTAGGTAGGTAGGTAGGTAGGTAGGTAGGTAGGTAGGTGGAGGGATAGAGAGAGAGTTGGAGAAGTACAGTAGGTAGGTAGAGGGATAGAGAGAGAAAGGGAGAAATACAGTAGGTAGGTAGGTAGAGGGAGAGAGAGGGAGAAATACAGTAGTTAGGTAGGTAGGTAGGTAGGTAGGTAGGTAGGTAGGTAGGTAGGTAGAGGGATAGAGAGAGACAGGGAGAAATACAGTAGGTAGGTTGGTAGGTTGGTAGGTAGGTAGGTAGGTAGGTAGGTAGGTAGGTAGGTAGAGGGATAGAGAGAGAGAGAGGGAGAGATGCAGTAAGTAGGTAGAGGGATAGAGAGAAAAAGGGAGAAATACAGCAGGTAGGTAGGTAGAGGGAGAGAGGGAGAGTTGGAGAAGTACAGTAGGTAGGTAGAGGGATAGAGGGAGAAAAACAGTAGGTAGGTAGGAAGGTAGGAAGGTAGAGGGATAGAGGGAGAAAAACAGTAGGTAGGTAGATAGAGGGAGAGAGAGAGGGAGAAATACAGTAGGTAGGTAGGTAGGTAGAGGGATAGAGAGAGAAATACAGTAGGTAGGTAGGTAGGTAGGTAGAGGGATAGAGAGAGAGAGGGAGAAATACAGTAGGTAGGTAGGTAGAGGGAGAGAGAGGGAGAGGGAGAAATGCAGTAAGTAGGTAGAGGGATAGAGAGAAAAAGGGAGAAATACAGCAGGTAGGTAGGGAGAGGGAGAAATACAGTAGTTAGGTATCCCTCCCTTTTTCTCTCTATCCCTCTACCTACTTACTGCATTTCTCCCTCTCTCTCTCTATCCCTCTACCTACCTACCTACCTACCTACCTACCTACCTACCTACCTACCTACCTACCTACCTACCTACTGTATTTCTCCCTCTCTCCCTCTACCTACCTACCTACCTACCTACCTACATTTCTCTCTCTATCCCTCTACCTACCTACCTACTGTATTTCTCCCATTGTCTCTCTCCTTCTATCTACCTACCTACTGTTTTCTCCCTCTATCCCTCTACCTACCTACCTACCTACCTACTGTATTTCTCCCTCTATCCCTCTACCTACCTACCTACCTACCTACCTACCTACCTACTTACCTACCTACCTACCTACTGTATTTCTCCCTCTCTCTCCCTCTACCTACCTACCTACTGTATTTCTCCCTTTCTCTCTCTATCCCTCTACCTACCTACTGTACTTCTCCAACTCTCTCTCTATCCCTCCACCTACCTACCTACCTACCTACCTACCTACCTACCTACCTACCTACCTACCTACCTACCTACCTACTGTATTTCTCCCTCTCCCTCTCTCTCCCTCTACCTACCTAACTACTGTATTTCTCCCTCTCCCTCTCTCCCTCTACCTACCTACCTACCTGCTGTATTTCTCCCTTTTTCTCTCTATCCCTCTACCTACTTACTGCATTTCTCCCTCTCTCTCTCTATCCCTCTACCTACCTACCTACCTACCTACCTACCTACCTACCTACCTACCTACCTACCAACCAACCTACCAACCTACCTACTGTATTTCTCCCTGTCTCTCTCTATCCCTCTACCTACCTACCTACCTACCTACCTACCTACCTACCTACCTACCTACCTACCCACATTTCTCTCTCTATCCCTCTACCTACCTACCTACTGTATTTCTCCCATTCTCTCTCTCCTTCTATCTACCTACCTACTGTTTTCTCCCTCTATCCCTCTACCTACCTACCTACCTACCTACTGTATTTCTCCCTCTACCCCTCTACCTACCTACCTACCTACCTACCTACTTACCTACCTACCTACCTACTGTATTTCTCCCTCTCTCTCCCTCTACCTACCTACCTACTGTATTTCTCCCTTTCTCTCTCTATCCCTCTACCTACCTACTGTACTTCTCCAACTCTCTCTCTATCCCTCTACCTACCTACCTACCTACCTACCTACTTACCTACCTACCTACCTACTGTATTTCTCCCTCTCCCTCTCTCAATCTACCTACCTTCCTAACATATTTCTCCCTCGCTCCCTCTACCTACCTACTGTAATTCTCCCTCTCTCTCTATCCCTCTACCTACCTACCTACCTACCTACCTACCTACCTACCTACCTACCTACCTACCTACCTACTGTATTTCTCCCTCTCTCCCTCTACCTACCTACCTACCTACCTACCTACCTACCTACTGTATTTCTCTCTCTATCCCTCTACCTACCTACTGTATTTCTCCCTCTCTCTCTCCCTCTATCTACCTACCTACTGTTTTTCTCCCTCTATCCCTCTACCTACCTACCTACTGTTTTTCTCCCTCTATCCCTCTACCTACCTACTGTACTTTTCCATCTCCCTCTCTATCCCTCTACCTACCAACTAGCTACCTACCTAGCTACCTAGCTACCTACCTACCTACATACCTACCTACTTACCTACTGTATTTCTCCCTCTCCCTTTCTATCGCTCTGCGCCCTACCTACCTACCTACCTACCTACCTACCTACCTACCTACCTACCTAACTACCTACCTACCTACCTACCTACCTACTGTATTTCTCTCTCTATCCCTCTACCTCCCTACCTACCTACTGTATTTCTCCCTCTCTCTCTCCCTCTATCTACCTACCTACTGTTTTTCTCCCTCTATCCCTCTACCTACCTACCTACCTACTGTTTTTCTCCCTCTATCCCTCTACCTACCTACTGTACTTCTCCAACTCTCTCTCTATCCCTCTACCTACCTACCTACCTACCTACCTACCTACCTACCTACTGTATTTCTCCCTCTCTCTCCCTCTACCTACCTACCTACTGTATTTCTCCCTCTCCCTCTCTCAATCTACCTACCTACCTAACATATTTCTCCCTCGCTCCCTCTACCTACCTACTGTAATTCTCCCTCTCTCTCTATCCCTCTACCTACCTACCTACCTACCTACCTACCAACCTACCTACCTACCTACCTACCTACTGTATTTCTCCCTCTCTCCCTCTACCTACCTACCTACCTACCTACCTACCTACTGTATTTCTCCCTCTCCCTCTCTCTCCCTCTACCTACCTAACTACTGTATTTCTCCCTCTCCCTACCTACCTGCTGTATTTCTCCCTTTTTCTCTCTATCCCTCTACCTACTTACTGCATTTCTCCCTCTCCCTCTCTCTCCCTCTACCTACCTACCTACTGTATTTCTCCCTCTCTCTCTCTATCCCTCTACCTACCTACCTACCTACCTACTGTATTTCTCTCTCTATCCCTCTACCTACCTACCTACCTACTGTATTTCTCCCTCTCTCTCTCCCTCTATCTACCTACCTACTGTTTTTCTCCCTCTATCCCTCTACCTACCTACCTACCTACTGTTTTTCTCCCTCTATCCCTCTACCTACCTACTGTACTTCTCCAACTCTCTCTCTATCCCTCTACCTACCTACCTACTGTATTTCTCCCTCTCCCTCTCTCAATCTACCTACCTACCTAACATATTTCTCCCTCGCTCCCTCTTCCTACCTACTGTAATTCTCCCTCTCTCTCTATCCCTCTACCTACCTACCTACCTACCTACCTACCTACTTACCTACCTACCTACTGTATTTCTCCCTCTCTCCCTCTACCTACCTACCTACCTACCTACCTACCTACCGACCGACCTACCTACCTACCTACCTACCTACCTACCTACCTACTGTATTTCTCTCTCTATCCTCTACCTACCTACCTACCTACCTACTGTATTTCTCCCTCTCTCTCTCCCTCTATCTACCTACCTACTGTTTTTCTCCCTCTATCCCTCTATCCCTCTAACTACCTACCTACCTACTGTTATTCTCCCTCTATCCCTCTACCTACCTACTGTACTTCTCCAACTCTCTCTCAATCCCTCTACCTACCTACCTACCTACCTACCCACATTTCTCTCTCTATCCCTCTACCTACCTACCTACTGTATTTCTCCCATTCTCTCTCTCTTCTATCTACCTACCTACTGTTTTCTCCCTCTATCCCTCTACCTACCTACCTACCTACCTACTGTATTTCTCCCTCTACCCCTCTACCTACCTACCTACCTACCTACTTACCTACCTACCTACCTACTGTATTTCTCCCTCTCTCTCCCTCTACCTACCTACCTACTGTATTCTCCCTTTCTCTCTCTATCCTCTACCTACCTACTGTACTTCTCCAACTCTCTCTCTATCCCTCTACCTACCTACCTACCTACCTACCTACTTACCTACCTACCTACTGTATTTCTCCCTCTCCCTCTCTCAATCTACCTACCTTCCTAACATATTTCTCCCTCGCTCCCTCTACCTACCTACTGTAATTCTCCCTCTCTCTCTATCCCTCTACCTACCTACCTACCTACCTACCTACCTACCTACCTACCTACCTACCTACTGTATTTCTCCCTCTCTCCCTCTACCTACCTACCTACCTACCTACCTACCTACCTACCTACCTACCTACCTACCTACCTACCTACCTACCTACCTACTGTATTTCTCTCTCTATCCCTCTACCTACCTACTGTATTTCTCCCTCTCTCTCTCCCTCTATCTACCTACCTACTGTTTTTCTTCCCTCTATCCCTCTACCTACCTACCTACTGTTTTTTCTCCCTCTATCCCTCTACCTACCTACTGGACTTTTCCATCTCCCTCTCTATCCCTCTACCTACCAACTAGCTACCTACCTAGCTACCTAGCTACCTACCTACCTACATACCTACCTACTTACCTCTGTATTTTCTCCCTCTCCCTTTCTATCGCTCTGCGCCCTACCTACCTACCTACCTACCTACCTACCTACCTACTACCTACCTAACTACCTACCTACCTACCTACCTACCTACCTACTGTATTTCTCTCTCTATCCCTCTACCTCCCTACCTACCTACTGTATTTCTCCCTCTCTCTCTCCCTCTATCTACCTACCTACTGTTTTTCTCCCTCTATCCCTCTACCTACCTACCTACCTACTGTTTTTTCTCCCTCTAATCCCTCTACCTACCTACTGTACTTCTCCAACTCTCTCTCTATCCCTCTACCTACCTACCTACCTACCCTACCTACCTACCTACTGTATTTCTCCCTCTCTCTCCCTCTACCACCTACCTACTGTATTTCTCCCTCTCCCTCTCTCAATCTACCTACCTACCTAACATATTTCTCCCTCGCTCCCTCTACCTACCTACTGTAAGTCTCCCTCTCTCTCTATCCCTCTACCTACCTACCTACCTACCTACCTACCAAACCTACCTACCTACCTACCTACTGTATTTCTCCCTCTCATCCCTCTACCTACCTACCTACCTACCTACCTACCTACTGTATTTTCCCCTCTCCCTCTCTCTCCCATCTACCTACCTAACTACTGTATTTCTCCTCTCCCTACCTACCTGCTGTATTTCTCCCTTTTCCTCTCTATCCCTCTACTACTTACTGCATTTCTCCCCTCTCCCTCTCTCTCCCTCTACCTACCTACCTACTGTATTTCTCCCTCTCTCTCTCTCTATCCCTCTACCTACCTACCTACCTACCTACTGTATTTCTCTCTCTATCCCTCTACCTACCTACCTACCTACTGTATTTCTCCCTCTCTCTCTCCCTCTATCTACCTACCTACTGTTTTTCTCCCTCTATCCCTCTACCTACCTACCTACCTACTGTTTTTCTCCCTCTATCCCTCTACCTACCTACGTACTTCTCCCAACTCTCTCTCTATCCCTCTACCTACCTACCTACTGTATTTCTCTCATTCTGTCTCTCCTTCTATCTACCTACCTACTGTTTTCTCCCTCTATCCCTCTACCTACCTACCTACCTACTGTAAATCTCCCTCTATCCCTCTACCTACCTACCTACTGTATTTCTCCCTCTCCCTCTCTCAATCTACCTACCTACCTAACATATTTCTCCCTCGCTCCCTCTACCTACCTACTGTAATTCTCCCTCTCTCTCTATCCCTCTACCTACCTACCTACCTACCTACCTACTTACCTACCTACCTACTGTATTTCTCCCTCTCTCCCTCTAACTACCTACCTACCTACCTACCTACCTACCTACCGACCGACCTACCTACCTACCTACCTACCTACCTACCTACCTACTGTATTTCTCTCTCTATCCCTCTACCTACCTACCTACCTACCTACTGTATTTCTCCCTCTCTCTCTCCCTCTATCTACCTACCTACTGTTTTTCTCCCTCTATCCCTCTATCCCTCTATACTACCTACCTACCTACTGTTTATTCTCCCTCTATTCCCTCTACCTACCTACTGTACTTCTCCAACTCTCTCTCAATCCCTCCTACCTACCTACCTACCTACCACCTACCTACCTACCTACCTACCTACCTACCTACCTACCTACCTACCTACCTACTGTATTTCTCCCTCTCTCCCTCTACCTACTACCTACCTACCTACCTACCTACCTACTGTATTTCTCCCTCTCTCTCCCTCTACCTACCTAACTACTGTATTTCTCCCTCTCCCTCTCTCCCTCTACCTACCTACCTGCCTGTATTTCTCCTTTTCTCTCTATCCCTCTACCTACTTACTGCATTTCTCCCTCTCTCTCTCTATCCTCTACCTACTAACCTACCTACCAACCTACCAACCTACCTACTGTATTTCTCCCTGTCTCTCTCTATCCCTCTACCTACCTACCTACCTACCTACCTACCTACCTACCTACCTACCTACCTA
Organism: Rhabdophis nuchalis; assembly: GCA_039707465.1. NCBI lineage: Eukaryota > Metazoa > Chordata > Lepidosauria > Squamata > Natricidae > Rhabdophis > Rhabdophis nuchalis. The sequence goes on from JBDLLF010000111.1 coordinate 71,526, forward strand.
CCTACCTACCTACCTACATTTCTCTCTCTATCCTCTTACCTACCTACCTACTGTATTTCTCCCATTCTCTCTCTCCTTCTATCTACCTACCTACTGTTTTCTCCTCTATCCCTCTACCTACCTACCTACCTACCTACTGTATTTCTCCCTCTATCCCTCTACCTACCTACCTACCTACCTACCTACCACCTACCACCAACTTTACCTACCTACCTACCTACTGTATTTCTCCCCTCTCTCCCTCTACCTACCTACCTACTGTATTTCTCCCTTTCTCTCTCTATCCCTCTACCTAGCCTACTGTACTTCTCCAACTCTCTCTCTATCCCTCTACCTACCTACCTACCTACCTACCTACCTACCTACCTACCTACCTACTTACCTACCTACCTACCTACTGTATTTCTCCCTCTCCTCTCTCTCCCTCTACCTACCTAACTACTGTATTTCTCCTCTCTCTCCCTCTACCTACCTACCTACTGTATTTCTCCCTTTTTCTCTCTATCCCTCTACCTACTACTGCATTTCTCCCTCTCTCTCTCTATCCCTCTACCTACCTACCTACCTACCTACCTACCTACCTACCAACCTACCAACCTACCTACTGTATTTCTCCCTGTCTCTCTCTATCCCTCTACCTACCTACCTACCTACCCTACCTACATTTCTCTCTCTATCCCTCTACCTACCTACCTACTGTATTTTCTCCCATTCTCTCTCTCCTTCTATCTACCTACCTACTGTTTTCTCCCTCTATCCCTCTACCTACCTACCTACCTACCTACCTACCTACTGTATTTTCTCCCTCTATCCCTCTACCTACCTACCTACCTACCTACCTACTTACCTACCTACCTACCTACTGTATTTCTCCCTCTCTCTCCCTCTACCTACCTACCTACTGTATTTCTCCCTTTCTCTCTCTATCCCTCTACCTACCTACTGTACTTCTCCAACTCTCTCTCTATCCCTCTACCTACCTACCTACCTACCTACTTACCTACCTACCTACCTACTGTATTTCTCCCTCTCTCTCCCTCTACCTACCTACTAACTGTATTTCTCCCTCTCCCTCTCTCAATCTACCTACCTACCTAACATATTTCTCCCTCGCTCCCTCTACCTACCTACTGTAATTCTCTCTCTCTCTATCCCTCTACCTACCTACCTACCTACCTCCTACCTACCTACCTACCTACCTACCTACCTACCTACCTACTTACCTACCTACCTAACTGTATTTCTCCCCTCTCTCCCTCTACCTACTCTTCCTACCTACCGTACCTACCAACTTTATTTCTCCCTCTCCCTCTCTCCCTCTACCTACCAAACTACAGTATTTCTCCCTCTCTCCCTCTACCTACCTACCTACCTACCTGCTGTATTTCTCCCTTTCTCTCTCTATCCCTCTACCTACTTACTGCATTTCTCCCTCTCTCTCTCTATATCCCTCTAACTACCTACCTACTGTATTTCTCCCTCTCTCTCTCTCTCCTCTATCTACCTATCTACTGTTTTTCTCCCTCTATCCCTCTACCTACCTAACTACCTAACTACCTAACTACTGTATTTCTCCCTCTATCCCTCTACCTACCTAGCTACTGTATTTCTCCCTCTCCCTCTCTCCCTCTACCTACCTACCTACCTACCTACCTACCTACCTACCTACTGTATTTCTCCCTTTCTCTCTCCCATCCACCTACCTACCTGACATACCTACTGTATTTCTCCTCTCCCTCTCTAACCCTCTACCTACCTACCTACTGTATTTATCCCTCTATTCCTCTACCTACCTACCTCCTGTATTTCTCCCCTCCCTCTCTCCCTCTACCTACCTACCCACCTACCTACTGTATTTCTCCCACTCTCTCTCTATCCCTCTACCTACCTACCTACCTACCTACCTACCTACCTACCTACTGTATTTCTCTCTCTATCCCTCTACCTACCTACCTACCTACCTACCTACTGTATTTCTCCCTCTCTCTCTCCCTCTATCTACCTACCTACTGTTTTTCTCCCTCTATCCCTCTACCTACCTACCTAACTACTGTTTCTCCCTCTATCCTCTACCTACCTACCTACCTACTGTTTTTCTCCCTCTATCCCTCTACCTACCTACCTACTGTATTTCTCCATTCTGTCTCTCCTTCTATCTACCTACCTACTGTAAATCTCCCTCTATCCCTCTACCTACCTACCTACTGTATTTCTCCTCTCCCTCTCTCAATCTACCTACCTACCTAACATATTTCTCCCTCGCTCCCTCTACCTACCTACTGTAATTCTCCCTCTCTCTATCCCTCTACCTACCTACCTACCTACCTACCTACCTACCTACCTACCTACCTACCTACCTACCTACCTACCTACCTACTTACCTACCTACCTACTGTATTTCTTCCTCTCTCCCTCTACCTACCTACCTGCTGTATTCTCCCTTTTCTCTCTATCCCTCTACCTACTTACTGCATTTCTCCGTCTCTCTCTCTATCCCTCTACCTACCAACCTACCTACCAACCTACCAACCTACCTACTGTATTTCTCCCTGTCTCTCTCTATCCCTCTACCTACCTACCTACCTACCTACCTACCTACCTACCTACCTACCTACATTTCTCTCTCTATCCCTCTACCTACCTACCTACTGTATTTCTCCCATTCTCTCTCTCCTTCTATCTACCTACCTACTGTTTTCTCCCTCTATCCCTCTACTACCTACCTACCTACCTACCTACCTACCTACCTACCTACCTACCAACTTACCTAACCTACCTACCTACTGTATTTCTTCCTCTCTCTCCCTCTACCTACCTACCTACTGTATTTCTCCCTTTCTCTCTCTATCCCTCTACCTACCTACTGTACTTCTCCAACTCTCTCTCTATCCCTCTACCTACCTACCTACCTACCTAGCTACCTACCTACTTACCTACCTACCTACCTACTGTATTTTCTCCCTCTCTCTCCCTCTACCTACCTACCTACTGTATTTCTTCTTCTCTCCCTCTCTCAATCTACCTACCTACCTAACATATTTCTCCCTCGCTCCTCTACCTACCTACTGTAATTCTCCCTCTCTCTCTATCCCTCTACCTCCCTACCTACTCTACCTACCTACCTACCTACCTACCTACCTACTTACCTACCTACCTACTGTATTTCTCCCTCTCTCCCTCTACCTACCTTCCTACCTACCTACCTACCAACTTTATTTCTCCCTCTCCCTCTCTCCCTCTACCTACCAAACTACAGTATTTCCTCCCTCTCTCCCTCTACCTACCTACCTACCTACCTGGCTGTATTTCTCCCTTTCTCTCTCTATCCCTCTACCTACTTACTGCATTCCCCTCTCTCTCTCTATCCCTCTAACTACCTACCTACTGTATTTCTCCCTCTCTCTCTCTCTCCCTCTATCTACCTATCTACTGTTTTTCTCCCTCTATCCCTCTACCTACCTAACTACCTAACTACCTAACTACTGTATTTCTCCCTCTATCCCTCTACCTACCTAGCTACTGTATTTCTTCCCTCTCCCTCTCTCCCTCTACCTACCTACCTACCTACCTACCTACCTACCTACCTACCTACCTACCTACCATACCTACCTACCTACCTACCTACTGTATTTCTCCCTTTCTCTCTCTATCCACCTACCTACCTACATACCTACTGTATTTCTCCCTCTCCCTCTCTAACCCTCTACCTACCTACCTACTGTATTTATCCCTCTATCCCTCTACCTACCTACCTCCTGTATTTCTCCCCTCCCTCTCTCCCTCTACCTACCTACCCACCTACCTACTGTATTTCTCCCACTCTCTCTCTATCCCTCTACCTACCTACCTACCTACCTACCTACCTACCTACCTACCTACCTACTGTATTTCTCTCTCTATCCCTCTACCTACCTACCTACCTACCTAACTACTGTATTTCTCTCTCTCTCCCTCTACCTACCTACCTACTGTATTTCTCCCTTTCTCTCTCTATCCCTCTACCTACCTACTGTACTTCTCCAACTCTCTCTCTATCCCTCTACCTACCTACCTACCTACCTACCTACCTACTTACCTACCTACCTACCTACCTACTGTATTTCTCCCTCTCCCTCTCTCTCCCTCTACCTACCTAACTACTGTATTTCTCCCTCTCCCTCTACCTACCTACCTGCTGTATTTCTCCCTTTTTCTCTCTATCCCTCTACCTACTTACTGCATTTCTCCCTCTCTCTCTCTATCCCTCTACCTACCTACCTACCTACCTACCTACCTACCTACCTACCTACCTACCAACCTACCAACCTACCTACTGTATTTCTCCCTGTCTCTCTCTATCCCTCTACCTACCTACCTACCTACCTACATTTCTCTCTCTATCCCTCTACCTACCTACCTACTGTATTTCTCCCATTCTCTCTCTCCTTCTATCTACCTACCTACTGTTTTCTCCCTCTATCCCTCTACCTACCTACCTACCTACCTACCTACCTACCTACCTACTGTATTTCTCCCTCTATCCCTCTACCTACCTACCTACCTACCTACCTACTTACCTACCTACCTACCTACTGTATTTCTCCCTCTCTCTCCCTCTACCTACCTACCTACTGTATTTCTCCCTTTCTCTCTCTATCCCTCTACCTACCTACTGTACTTCTCCAACTCTCTCTCTATCCCTCTACCTACCTACCTACCTACCTACTTACCTACCTACCTACCTACTGTATTTCTCCCTCTCTCTCCCTCTACCTACCTACCTACTGTATTTCTCCCTCTCCCTCTCTCAATCTACCTACCTACCTAACATATTTCTCCCTCGCTCCCCTCTACCTACCTACTGTAATTCTCCCTCTCTCTCTATCCCTCTACCTACCTACCTACCTACCTACCTACCTACCTACCTACCTACTTACCTACCTACCTACTGTATTTCTCCCTCTCTCCCTCTACCTACCTTCCTACCTACCTACCTACCAACTTTATTTCTCCCTCTCCCTCTCTCCCTCTACCTACCAAACTACAGTATTTCTCCCTCTCTCCCTCTACCTACCTACCTACCTACCTGCTGTATTTCTCCCTTTCTCTCTCTATCCCTCTACCTACTTACTGCATTTCTCCCTCTCTCTCTCTATCCCTCTAACTACCTACCTACTATATTTCTCCCTCTCTCCCTCTATCTACCTATCTACTGTTTTTCTCCCTCTATCCCTCTACCTACCTAACTACCTAACTACCTAACTACTGTATTTCTCCCTCTATCCCTCTACCTACCTAGCTACTGTATTTCTCCCTCTCCCTCTCTCCCTCTACCTACCTACCTACCTACCTACCTACCTACCTACCTACCTACCTACCTACCTACCTACCTACCTACTGTATTTCTCCCTTTCTCTCTCTATCCACCTACCTACCTACCTACCTACTGTATTTCTCCCTCTCTCTCCCTCTACCTACCTACCTACCTACCTACCTACCTACATTTCTCTCTCTATCCCTCTACCTACCTACCTACCTACCTACCTACCTACCTACCTACCTACCTACCCACATTTCTCTCTCTATCCCTCTACCTACCTACCTACTGTATTTCTCCCATTCTCTCTCTCCTTCTATCTACCTACCTACTGTTTTCTCCCTCTATCCCTCTACCTACCTACCTACCTACCTACCTACTGTATTTCTCCCTCTATCCCTCTACCTACCTACCTACCTACCTACCTACCTACCTACTTACCTACCTACCTACCTACTGTATTTCTCCCTCGCCCTCTCTCAATCTACCTACCTACCTACCTACCTACCTACCTACCTACCTACCTACCTACCTACCTACCTACCTACCTACCTACTGTATTTCTCCCTCTCTCCCTCTACCTACCTACCTACCTACCTACCTACCTACCTACCTACCTACCTACCTACCTACCTACCTACCTACCTACCTACCTACCTACCTACCTACCTACCTACTGTATTTCTCTCTCTATCCCTCTACCTACCTACCTACCTACTGTATTTCTCCCTCTCTCTCTCCCTCTATCTACCTACCTACTGTTTTTCTCCCTCTATCCCTCTACCTACCTACCTACCTACAGTTTTTCTCCCTCGATCCCTCTACCTACCTACTGTACTTCTCCAACTCTCTCTCTATCCCTCTACCTACCTACCTACCTACCTACCTACCTACCTACCTACCTACCTACCCTGTCTCTCTCTATCCCTCTACCTACCTACCTACCTACCTACCTACCTACCTACCTACCTACCCACATTTCTCTCTCTCCTTCTATCTACCTACCTACTGTTTTCTCCCTCTATCACTCTACCTACCTACCTACCTACTGTTTTTCTCCCTCGATCCCTCTACCTACCTACTGTACTTCTCCAACTCTCTCTCTATCCCTCTACCTACCTACCTACCTACCTACCTACCTACCTACCTACCTACCTACCTACTGTATTTCTCCCTCTCCCTCTCTCTCCCTCTGCCTACCTAACTACTGTATTTCTCCCTCTCCCTCTCTCCCTCTACCTACCTACCTGCTGTATTTCTCCCTTTTTCTCTCTATCCCTCTACCTACTTACTGCATTTCTCCCTCTCTCTCTCTATCCCTCTACCTACCTACCTACCTACCTACCTACCTACCTACCTACCTACCTACCTACCTACCTACCTACTGTATTTCTCCCTCTCTCCCTCTACCTACCTACCTACCTACCTACCTACATTTCTCTCTCTATCCCTCTACCTACCTACCTACTGTATTTCTCCCATTGTCTCTCTCCTTCTATCTACCTACCTACTGTTTCTCCCTCTATCCCTCTACCTACCTACCTACCTACCTACTGTATTTCTCCCTCTATCCCTCTACCTACCTACCTACCTACCTACCTACCTACCTACCTACTTACCTACCTACCTACCTACTGTATTTCTCCCTCTCTCTCCCTCTACCTACCTACCTACTGTATTTCTCCCTTTCTCTCTCTATCCCTCTACCTACCTACTGTACTTCTCCAACTCTCTCTCTATCCCTCCACCTACCTACCTACCTACCTACCTACCTACCTACCTACCTACCTACCTACCAACCTACCAACCTACCAACCTACCAACCTACCTACTGTATTTCTCCCTGTCTCTCTCTATCCCCCTACCTACCTACCTACCTACCTACCTACCTACCTACCCTACCTACCTACCTACCTACCTACCTACCTACCTACATTTCTCTCTCTATCCCTCTACCTACCTACCTACTGTATTTCTCCCATTCTCTCTCTCCTTCTATCTACCTACCTACTGTTTTCTCCCTCTATCCCTCTACCTACCTACCTACCTACCTACTGTATTTCTCCTCTATCCCTCTACCTACCTACCTACCTACCTACCTACCTACCTACCTACCTACTTACCTACCTACCTACCTACTGTATTTCTCCCTCTCTCTCCCTCTACCTACCTACCTACTGTATTTCTCCCTTTCTCTCTCTATCCCTCTACCTACCTACTGTACTTCTCCAACTCTCTCTCTATCCCTCTACCTACCTACCTACCTACCTACCTACCTACCTACCTACTGTATTTCTCCCTCTCCCTCTCTCTCCCTCTACCTACCTAACTACTGTATTTCTCCCTCTCCCTCTCTCCCTCTACCTACCTACCTGCTGTATTTCCTCCCTTTTTCTCTCTATCCCTCTACCTACTTACTGCATTTCTCCCTCTCTCTCTCTATCCCTCTACCTACCTACCTACCTACCTACCTACCTACCTACCTACCTACCTACCTACCTACCTACCTACCTACTGTATTTCTCCCTGTCTCTCTCTATCCCTCTACCTACCTACCTACCTACCTACCTACCTACCTACCTACCCACATTTCTCTCTCTATCCCTCTACCTACCTACCTACTGTATTTCTCCCATTCTCTCTCCCTTCTATCTACCTACCTACTGTTTTCTCCCTCTATCCCTCTACCTACCTACCTACCTACCTACCTACCTACTGTATTTCTCCCTCTATCCCTCTACCTACCTACCTACCTACCTACCTACCTACCTACCTACTTACCTACCTACCTACCTACTGTATTTCTCCCTCTCCCTCTCTCAATCTACCTACCTACCTACCTACCTACCTACCTACCTACCTACCTACTGTATTTCTCCCTCTCTCCCTCTACCTACCTACCTACCTACCTACCTACCTACCTACCTACCTACCTACCTACCTACCTACTGTATTTCTCTCTCTATCCCTCTACCTACCTACCTACCTACTGTATTTCTCCCTCTCTCTCTCCCTCTATCTACCTACCTACTGTTTTTCTCCCTCTATCCCTCTACCTACCTACCTACCTACAGTTTTTCTCCCTCGATCCCTCTACCTACCTACTGTACTTCTCCAACTCTCTCTCTATCCCTCTACCTACCTACCTACCTACCTACCTACCTACCTACCCTGTCTCTCTCTATCCCTCTACCTACCTACCTACCTACCTACCTACCTACCTACCTACCCACATTTCTCTCTCTCCTTCTATCTACCTACCTACTGTTTTTCTCCCTCTATCCCTCTACCTACCTACCTACCTACTGTTTTTCTCCCTCGATCCCTCTACCTACCTACTGTACTTCTCCAACTCTCTCTCTATCCCTCTACCTACCTACCTACCTACCTACCTACCTACCTACCTACCTACCTACCTACCTACCTACTGTATTTCTCCCTCTCCATCTCTCTCCCTCTGCCTACCTAACTACTGTATTTCTCCCTCTCCCTCTCTCCCTCTACCTACCTACCTGCTGTATTTCTCCCTTTTTCTCTCTATCCCTCTACCTACTTACTGCATTTCTCCCTCTCTCTCTCTATCCCTCTACCTACCTACCTACCTACCTACCTACCTACCTACCTACTGTATTTCTCCCTCTCTCCCTCTACCTACCTACCTACCTACCTACCTACATTTCTCTCTCTATCCCTCTACCTACCTACCTACCTACCTACCTACCTACCTACCTACCTACCTACCCACATTTCTCTCTCTATCCCTCTACCTACCTACCTACTGTATTTCTCCCATTGTCTCTCTCCTTCTATCTACCTACCTACTGTTTTCTCCCTCTATCCCTCTACCTACCTACCTACCTACCTACTGTATTTCTCCCTCTATCCCTCTACCTACCTACCTACCTACCTACCTACCTACCTACCTACCTACTTACCTACCTACCTACCTACTGTATTTCTCCCTCTCTCTCCCTCTACCTACCTACCTATTGTATTTCTCCCTTTCTCTCTCTATCCCTCTACCTACCTACTGTACTTCTCCAACTCTCTCTCTATCCCTCCACCTACCTACCTACCTACCTACCTACCTACCTACCTACCTACCTACCTACCAACCTACCAACCTACCAACCTACCAACCTACCTACTGTATTTCTCCCTGTCTCTCTCTATCCCCCTACCTACCTACCTACCTACCTACCTACCTACCTACCTACCTACCTACCTACCTACCTACCTACCTACCTACATTTCTCTCTCTATCCCTCTACCTACCTACCTACTGTATTTCTCCCATTCTCTCTCTCCTTCTATCTACCTACCTACTGTTTTCTCCCTCTATCCCTCTACCTACCTACCTACCTACCTACTGTATTTCTCCCTCTATCCCTCTACCTACCTACCTACCTACCTACCTACCTACCTACCTACCTACCTACTTACCTACCTACCTACCTACTGTATTTCTCCCTCTCTCTCCCTCTACCTACCTACCTACTGTATTTCTCCCTTTCTCTCTCTATCCCTCTACCTACCTACTGTACTTCTCCAACTCTCTCTCTATCCCTCTACCTACCTACCTACCTACCTACCTACCTACCTACCTACCTACCTACCTACTGTATTTCTCCCTCTCCCTCTCTCTCCCTCTACCTACCTAACTACTGTATTTCTCCCTCTCCCTCTCTCCCTCTACCTACCTACCTGCTGTATTTCTCCCTTTTTCTCTCTATCCCTCTACCTACTTACTGCATTTCTCCCTCTCTCTCTCTATCCCTCTACCTACCTACCTACCTACCTACCTACCTACCTACCTACCTACCTACCTACCTACCTACTGTATTTCTCCCTGTCTCTCTCTATCCCTCTACCTACCTACCTACCTACCTACCTACCTACCTACCTACCTACCTACCTACCCACATTTCTCTCTCTATCCCTCTACCTACCTACCTACTGTATTTCTCCCATTCTCTCTCTCCTTCTATCTACCTACCTACTGTTTTCTCCCTCTATCCCTCTACCTACCTACCTACCTACCTACCTACCTACCTACCTACCTACTGTATTTCTCCCTCTATCCCTCTACCTACCTACCTACCTACCTACCTACCTACCTACCTACCTACCTACCTACCTACTTACCTACCTACCTACCTACTGTATTTCTCCCTCTCCCTCTCTCAATCTACCTACCTACCTACCTACCTACCTACCTACTGTATTTCTCCCTCTCTCCCTCTACCTACCTACCTACCTACCTACCTACCTACCTACCTACCTACCTACCTACCTACCTACCTACCTACCTACCTACCTACTGTATTTCTCTCTCTATCCCTCTACCTACCTACCTACCTACTGTATTTCTCCCTCTCTCTCTCCCTCTATCTACCTACCTACTGTTTTTCTCCCTCTATCCCTCTACCTACCTACCTACCTACAGTTTTTCTCCCTCGATCCCTCTACCTACCTACTGTACTTCTCCAACTCTCTCTCTATCCCTCTACCTACCTACCTACCTACCTACCTACCTACCTACCTACCCTGTCTCTCTCTATCCCTCTACCTACCTACCTACCTACCTACCTACCTACCTACCTACCTACCTACCCACATTTCTCTCTCTCCTTCTATCTACCTAGCTACTGTTTTTCTCCCTCTATCCCTCTACCTACCTACCTACCTACTGTTTTTCTCCCTCGATCCCTCTACCTACCTACTGTACTTCTCCAACTCTCTCTCTATCCCTCTACCTACCTACCTACCTACCTACCTACCTACTACCTACCTACCTACCTACCTACCTACCTACCTACTGTATTTCTCCCTCTCCATCTCTCTCCCTCTGCCTACCTAACTACTGTATTTCTCCCTCTCCCTCTCTCCCTCTACCTACCTACCTGCTGTATTTCTCCCTTTTTCTCTCTATCCCTCTACCTACTTACTGCATTTCTCCCTCTCTCTCTCTATCCCTCTACCTACCTACCTACCTACCTACCTACCTACCTACCTACCTACCTACCCACATTTCTCTCTCTATCCCTCTACCTACCTACCTACTGTATTTCTCCCATTCTCTCTCTCCTTCTATCTACCTACCTACTGTTTTCTCCCTCTATCCCTCTACCTACCTACCTACCTACCTACCTACCTACTGTATTTCTCCCTCTATCCCTCTACCTACCTACCTACCTACCTACCTACCTACCTACCTACCTACTTACCTACCTACCTACCTACTGTATTTCTCCCTCGCCCTCTCTCAATCTACCTACCTACCTACCTACCTACCTACCTACCTACCTACCTACCTACTGTTTTTCTCCCTCTATCCCTCTACCTACCTACCTATCTACAGTTTTTCTCCCTCGATCCCTCTACCTACCTACTGTACTTCTCCAACTCTCTCTCTATCCCTCTACCTACCTACCTACCTACCTACCTACCTACCTACCTACCTACCTACCTACCTACCCTGTCTCTCTCTATCCCTCTACCTACCTACCTACCTACCTACCTACCTACCTACCTACCTACCTACCCACATTTTCTCTCTCTCCTTCTATCTACCTACCTACTGTTTTTCTCCCTCTATCCCTCTACCTACCTACCTACCTACCTACTGTTTTTCTCCCTCGATCCCTCTACCTACCTACTGTACTTCTCCAACTCTCTCTCTATCCCTCTACCTACCTACCTACCTACCTACCTACCTACCTACCTACCTACCTACCTACTGTATTTCTCCCTCTCCCTCTCTCTCCGTCTGCCTACCTAACTACTGTATTTCTCCCTCTCCCTCTCTCCCTCTACCTACCTACCTGCTGTATTTCTCCCTTTTTCTCTCTATCCCTCTACCTACTTACTGCATTTCTCCTCCTCTCTCTCTATCCCTCTACCTACCTACCTACCTACCTACCTACCTACCTACCTACCTACTGTATTTCTCCCTCTCTCCCTCTACCTACCTACCTACCTACCTACCTACCTACCTACCTACATTTCTCTCTCTATCCCTCTACCTACCTACCTACTGTATTTCTCCCATTGTCTCTCTCCTTCTATCTACCTACCTACTGTTTTCTCCCTCTATCCCTCTACCTACCTACCTACCTACCTACTGTATTTCTCCCTCTATCCCTCTACCTACCTACCTACCTACCTACCTACCTACCTACCTACTTACCTACCTACCTACCTACTGTATTTCTCCCTCTCTCTCCCTCTACCTACCTACCTACTGTATTTCTCCCTTTCTCTCTCTATCCCTCTACCTACCTACTATACTTCTCCAACTCTCTCTCTATCCCTCCACCTACCTACCTACCTACCTACCTACCTACCTACCTACCTACCTACCTACCTACCTACCTACCTACCTACCTACTGTATTTCTCCCTCTCCCTCTCTCTCCCTCTACCTACCTAACTACTGTATTTCTCCCTCTCCCTCTCTCCCTCTACCTACCTACCTGCTGTATTTCTCCCTTTTTCTCTCTATCCCTCTACCTACTTACTGCATTTCTCCCTCTCTCTCTCTCTATCCCTCTACCTACCTACCTACCTACCTACCTACCTACCTACCTACCTACCTACCAACCTACCAACCTACCTACTGTATTTCTCCCTGTCTCTCTCTATCCCTCTACCTACCTACCTACCTACCTACCTACCTACCTACCTACCTACCTACCTACCTACCCACATTTCTCTCTCTATCACTCTACCTACCTACCTACTGTATTTCTCCCATTCTCTCTCTCCTTCTATCTACCTACCTACTGTTTTCTCCCTCTATCTCTCTACCTACCTACCTACCTACCTACTGTATTTCTCCCTCTATCCCTCTACCTACCTACCTACCTACCTACTTACCTACCTACCTACCTACTCTATTTCTCCCTCTCTCTCCCTCTACCTACCTACCTACTGTATTTCTCCCTTTCTCTCTCTATCCCTCTACCTACCTACTGTACTTCTCCAATTCTCTCTCTATCCCTCTACCTACCTACCTACCTACCTACCTACTTACCTACCTACCTACCTACTGTATTTCTCCCTCTATCCCTCTACCTACCTACCTCCTGTATTTCTCCCCTCCCTCTCTCCCTCTACCTACCTACCCACCTACCTACTGTATTTCTCCCTCTCCCAATCCCTCTACCTACCTACCTACCTACCTACCTACTGTATTTCTCTCTCTATCCCTCTACCTACCTACCTACCTACCTACTGTATTTCTCCCTCTCTCTCTCTCCTTCTATCTACCTACCTACTGTTTTCTCCCTCTATCCCTCTACCTACCTACCTACCTACCTACCTACCTACTGTATTTCTCCCTCTATCCCTCTACCTACCTACCTACCTACCTACCTACCTACCTACTTACCTACCTACCTACCTACTGTATTTCTCCCTCTCCCTCTCTCAATCTACCTACCTACCTACCTACCTACCTACCTACCTACCTACCTACTGTATTTCTCCTCTCTCCTCTCCTACCTACCTACCTACCTACCTACCTACCTACCTACCTACCTACCAACCTACTGTATTTCTCTCTCTATCCCTCTACCTACCTACCTACCTACTGTATTTCTCCCTCTCTCTCTCCCTCTATCTACCTACCTACTGTTTTTTCTCCCTCTATCCCTCTACCTACCTACCTACCTACAGTTTTTCTCCCTCGATCCCTCTACCGACCTACTGTACTTCTCCAACTCTCTCTCTATCCCTCTACCTACCTACCTACCTACCTACCTACCTACCTACCTACCTACCTACCTACCCTGTCTCTCTCTATCCCTCTACCTACCTACCTACCTACCTACCTACCTACCTACCTACCCACATTTCTCTCTCTCCTTCGATCTACCTACCTACTGTTTTTCTCCCTCTATCCTCTACCTACCTACCTACCTACTGTTTTTCTCCCTCGATCCCTCTACCTACCTACTGTACTTCTCCAACTCTCTCTCTATCCCTCTACCTACCTACCTACCTACCTACCTACCTACCTACCTACCTACCTACTGTATTTCTCCCTCTCCCTCTCTCTCCCTCTGCCTACCTAACTACTGTATTTCTCCTCTCCCTCTCTCCTCTCTACCTACCTACCTGCTGTATTTCTCCCTTTTTCTCTCTATCCCTCTACCTACTTACTGCATTTCTCCCTCTCTCTCTCTATCCCTCTACCTACCTACCTACCTACCTACCTACCTACCTACCTACTGTATTTCTCCCTCTCTCCCTCTACCTACCTACCTACCTACCTACCTACCTACCTACCTACATTTCTCTCTCTATCCCTCTACCTACCTACCTACCTACCTACCTACCTACCTACCTACCTACCTACCTACCCACATTTCTCTCTTTATCCCTCTACCTACCTACCTACTGTATTTCTCCCATTCTCTCTCTCCTTCTATCTACCTACCTACTGTTTTCTCCCTCTATCCCTCTACCTACCTACCTACCTACCTACCTACCTACCTACTGTATTTCTCCCTCTATCCCTCTACCTACCTACCTACCTACCTACCTACCTACCTACCTACTTACCTACCTACCTACCTACTGTATTTCTCCCTCGCCCTCTCTCAATCTACCTACCTACCTACCTACCTACCTACCTACCTACCTACCTACCTACCTACCTACTGTATTTCTCCCTCTCTCCCTCTACCTACCTACCTACCTACCTACCTACCTACCTACCTACCTACCTACCTACCTACCTACCTACCTACCTACCTACTGTATTTCTCTCTCTATCCCTCTACCTACCTACCTACCTACTGTATTTCTCCCTCTCTCTCTCCCTCTATCTACCTACCTACTGTTTTTCTCCCTCTATCCCTCTACCTACCTACCTACCTACAGTTTTTCTCCCTCGATCCCTCTACCTACCTACTGTACTTCTCCAACTCTCTCTCTATCCCTCTACCTACCTACCTACCTACCTACCTACCTACCTACCTACCTACCTACCCTGTCTCTCTCTATCCCTCTACCTACCTACCTACCTACCTACCTACCTACCTACCTACCTACCTACCCACATTTCTCTCTCTCCTTCTATCTACCTACCTACTGTTTTTCTCCCTCTATCCCTCTACCTACCTACCTACCTACCTACCTACTGTATTTCTCCCTCTCCCTCTCTCTCCCTCTGCCTACCTAACTACTGTATTTCTCCCTCTCCCTCTCTCCCTCTCCCTACCTACCTGCTGTATTTCTCCCTTTTTTCTCTCTATCCCTCTACCTACTTACTGCATTTCTCCCTCTCTCTCTCTATCCCTCTACCTACCTACCTACCTACCTACCTACCTACCTACCTACCTACCTACCTACCTACTGTATTTCTCCCTCTCTCCCTCTACCTACCTACCTACCTACCTACCTACCTACATTTCTCTCTCTATCCCTCTACCTACCTACCTACTGTATTTCTCCCATTGTCTCTCTCCTTCTATCTACCTACCTACTGTTTTCTCCCTCTATCCCTCTACCTACCTACCTACCTACCTACTCTATTTCTCCCTCTATCCCTCTACCTACCTACCTACCTACCTACCTACCTACTTACCTACTTACCTACCTACCTACCTACTGTATTTCTCCCTCTCTCTCCCTCTACCTACCTACCTACTGTATTTCTCCCTTTCTCTCTCTATCCCTCTACCTACCTACTGTACTTCTCCAACTCTCTCTCTATCCCTCCACCTACCTACCTACCTACCTACCTACCTACCTACCTACCTACCTACCTACCTACCTACCTACTGTATTTCTCCCTCTCCCTCTCTCTCCCTCTACCTACCTAACTACTGTATTTCTCCCTCTCCCTCTCTCCCTCTACCTACCTACCTACCTGCTGTATTTCTCCCTTTTTCTCTCTATCCCTCTACCTACTTACTGCATTTCTCCCTCTCTCTCTCTATCCTCTACCTACCTACCTACCTACCTACCTACCTACCTACCTACCTACCTACCTACCTACCTACCAACCTACCAACCTACCTACTGTATTTCTCCCTGTCTCTCTCTATCCCTCTACCTACCTACCTACCTACCTACCTACCTACCTACCTACCTACCTACCTACCTACCTACCTACCTACCTACCCACATTTCTCTCTCTATCCCTCTACCTACCTACCTACTGTATTTCTCCCATTCTCTCTCTCCTTCTATCTACCTACCTACTGTTTTCTCCCTCTATCCCTCTACCTACCTACCTACCTACCTACTGTATTTCTCCCTCTACCCCTCTACCTACCTACCTACCTACCTACCTACTTACCTACCTACCTACCTACTGTATTTCTCCCTCTCTCTCCCTCTACCTACCTACCTACTGTATTTCTCCCTTTCTCTCTCTATCCCTCTACCTACCTACTGTACTTCTCCAACTCTCTCTCTATCCCTCTACCTACCTACCTACCTACCTACCTACTTACCTACCTACCTACCTACTGTATTTCTCCCTCTCCCTCTCTCAATCTACCTACCTTCCTAACATATTTCTCCCTCGCTCCCTCTACCTACCTACTGTAATTCTCCCTCTCTCTCTATCCCTCTACCTACCTACCTACCTACCTACCTACCTACCTACCTACCTACCTACCTACTGTATTTCTCCCTCTCTCCCTCTACCTACCTACCTACCTACCTACCTACCTACCTACCTACCTACCTACCTACTGTATTTCTCTCTCTATCCCTCTACCTACCTACTGTATTTCTCCCTCTCTCTCTCCCTCTATCTACCTACCTACTGTTTTTCTCCCTCTATCCCTCTACCTACCTACCTACTGTTTTTCTCCCTCTATCCCTCTACCTACCTACTGTACTTTTCCATCTCCCTCTCTATCCCTCTACCTACCAACTAGCTACCTACCTAGCTACCTAGCTACCTACCTACCTACATACCTACCTACTTACCTACTGTATTTCTCCCTCTCCTTTCTATCGCTCTGCGCCCTACCTACCTACCTACCTACCTACCTACCTACCTAACTACCTACCTACCTACCTACCTACCTACCTACTGTATTTCTCTCTCTATCCCTCTACCTCCCTACCTACCTACTGTATTTCTCCCTCTCTCTCTCCCTCTATCTACCTACCTACTGTTTTTCTCCCTCTATCCCTCTACCTACCTACCTACCTACTGTTTTTCTCCCTCTATCCCTCTACCTACCTACTGTACTTCTCCAACTCTCTCTCTATCCCTCTACCTACCTACCTACCTACCTACCTACCTACCTACTGTATTTCTCCCTCTCTCTCCCTCTACCTACCTACCTACTGTATTTCTCCCTCTCCCTCTCTCAATCTACCTACCTACCTAACATATTTCTCCCTCACTCCCTCTACCTACCTACTGTAATTCTCCCTCTCTCTCTATCCCTCTACCTACCTACCTACCTACCTACCTACCTACCTACCTACCTACCTACCTACCTACCTACTGTATTTCTCCCTCTCTCCCTCTACCTACCTACCTACCTACCTACCTACCTACTGTATTTCTCCCTCTCCCTCTCTCTCCCTCTACCTACCTAACTACTGTATTTCTCCCTCTCCCTACCTACCTGCTGTATTTCTCCCTTTTTCTCTCTATCCCTCTACCTACTTACTGCATTTCTCCCTCTCTCTCTCTATCCCTCTACCTACCAACCTACCTACCAACCTACCAACCTACCTACTGTATTTCTCCCTCTCTCTCTCTATCCCTCTACCTACCTACCTACCTACCTACTGTATTTCTCTCTCTATCCCTCTACCTACCTACCTACCTACTGTATTTCTCCCTCTCTCTCTCCCTCTATCTACCTACCTACTGTTTTTCTCCCTCTATCCCTCTACCTACCTACCTACCTACTTTTTTTCTCCCTCTATCCCTCTACCTACCTACTGTACTTCTCCAACTCTCTCTCTATCCCTCTACCTACCTACCTACTGTATTTCTCTCATTCTGTCTCTCCTTCTATCTACCTACCTACTGTTTTCTCCCTCTATCCCTCTACCTACCTACCTACCTACTGTAAATCTCCCTCTATCCCTCTACCTACCTACCTACTGTATTTCTCCCTCTCCCTCTCTCAATCTACCTACCTACCTAACATATTTCTCCCTCGCTCCCTCTACCTACCTACTGTAATTCTCCCTCTCTCTCTATCCCTCTACCTACCTACCTACCTACCTACCTACCTACTTACCTACCTACCTACTGTATTTCTCCCTCTCTCCCTCTACCTACCTACCTACCTACCTACCTACCTACCTACCTACCTACCCGACCGACCTACCTACCTACCTACCTACCTACCTACCTACCTACCTACTGTATTTCTCTCTCTATCCCTCTACCTACCTACCTACCTACCTACTGTATTTCTCCCTCTCTCTCTCCCTCTATCTACCTACCTACTGTTTTTCTCCCTCTCCCTCTCTCCCTCTACCTACCTACCTGCTGTATTTCTCCCTTTTTCTCTCTATCCCTCTACCTACTTACTGCATTTCTCCCTCTCTCTCTCTATCCCTCTACCTACCAACCTACCTACCAACCTACCAACCTACCTACTGTATTTCTCCCTGTCTCTCTCTATCCCTCTACCTACCTACCTACCTACCTACCTACCTACCTACCTACCTACCTACATTTCTCTCTCTATCCCTCTACCTACCTACCTACTGTATTTCTCCCATTCTCTCTCTCCTTCTATCTACCTACCTACTGTTTTCTCCCTCTATCCCTCTACCTACCTACCTACCTACCTACTGTATTTCTCCCTCTATCCCTCTACCTACCTACCTACCTACCTACCTACCTACCTACCTACCTACCTACCTACCAACTTACCTACCTACCTACCTACTGTATTTCTCCCCCTCTCTCCCTCTACCTACCTACCTACTGTATTTCTCCCTTTCTCTCTCTATCCCTCTACCTACCTACTGTACTTCTCCAACTCTCTCTCTATCCCTCTACCTACCTACCTACCTACCTACCTACCTACCTACTTACCTACCTACCTACCTACTGTATTTCTCCCTCTCCCTCTCTCTCCCTCTACCTACCTAACTACTGTATTTCTCCCTCTCTCTCCCTCTACCTACCTACCTACTGTATTTCTCCCTTTTTCTCTCTATCCCTCTACCTACTTACTGCATTTCTCCCTCTCTCTCTCTATCCCTCTACCTACCTACCTACCTACCTACCTACCTACCTACCAACCTACCAACCTACCTACTGTATTTCTCCCTGTCTCTCTCTATCCCTCTACCTACCTACCTACCTACCTACATTTCTCTCTCTATCCCTCTACCTACCTACCTACTGTATTTCTCCCATTGTCTCTCTCCTTCTATCTACCTACCTACTGTTTTCTCCCTCTATCCCTCTACCTACCTACCTACCTACCTACTGTATTTCTCCCTCTATCCCTCTACCTACCTACCTACCTACCTACCTACCTACCTACCTACTTACCTACCTACCTACCTACTGTATTTCTCCCTCTCTCTCCCTCTACCTACCTACCTACTGTATTTCTCCCTTTCTCTCTCTATCCCTCTACCTACCTACTGTACTTCTCCAACTCTCTCTCTATCCCTCCACCTACCTACCTACCTACCTACCTACCTACCTACCTACCTACCTACCTACCTACCTACTGTATTTCTCCCTCTCCCTCTCTCTCCCTCTACCTACCTAACTACAGTATTTCTCCCTCTCCCTCTCTCCCTCTACCTACCTACCTACCTGCTGTATTTCTCCCTTTTTCTCTCTATCCCTCTACCTACTTACTGCATTTTCTCCCTCTCTCTCTCTATCCCTCTACCTACCTACCTACCTACCTACCTACCTACCTACCTACCTACCTACCTACCTACCTACTTACCTACCCACATTTATCTCTCTATCCCTCTACCTACTGTATTTCTCCCATTCTCTCTCTCCTTCTATCTACCTACCTACTGTTTTCTCCCTCTATCCCTCTACCTACCTACCTACCTACCTACCTACCTACTGTATTTCTCCCTCTACCCCTCTACCTACCTACCTACCTACCTACTTACCTACCTACCTACCTACTGTATTTCTCCCTCTCTCTCCCTCTACCTACCTACCTACTGTATTTCTCCCTTTCTCTCTCTATCCCTCTACCTACCTACTGTACTTCTCCAACTCTCTCTCTATCCCTCTACCTACCTACCTACCTACCTACCTACCTACTTACCTACCTACCTACCTACCTACTGTATTTCTCCCTCTCCCTCTCTCAATCTACCTACCTTCCTAACATATTTCTCCCTCGCTCCCTCTACCTACCTACTGTAATTCTCCCTCTCTCTCTATCCCTCTACCTACCTACCTACCTACCTACCTACCTACCTACCTACTGTATTTCTCCCTCTCTCCCTCTACCTACCTACCTACCTACCTACCTACCTACCTACCTACCTACTGTATTTCTCTCTCTATCCCTCTACCTACCTACTGTATTTCTCCCTCTCTCTCTCCCTCTATCTACCTACCTACTGTTTTCTCCCTCTATCCCTCTACCTACCTACCTACTGTTTTTCTCCCTCTATCCCTCTACCTACCTACTGTACTTTTCCATCTCCCTCTCTATCCCTCTACCTACCAACTAGCTACCTACCTAGCTACCTAGCTACCTACCTACCTACATACCTACCTACTTACCTACTGTATTTCTCCCTCTCCCTTTCTATCGCTCTGCGCCCTACCTACCTACCTACCTACCTACCTACCTACCTACCTAACTACCTACCTACCTACCTACCTACCTACCTACCTACTGTATTTCTCTCTCTATCCCTCTACCTCCCTACCTACCTACTGTATTTCTCCCTCTCTCTCTCCCTCTATCTACCTACCTACTGTTTTTCTCCCTCTATCCCTCTACCTACCTACCTACCTACTGTTTTTCTCCCTCTATCCCTCTACCTACCTACTGTACTTCTCCAACTCTCTCTCTATCCCCTCTACCTACCTACCTACCTACCTACCTACCTACCTACTGTATTTCTCCCTCTCTCTCCCTCTACCTACCTACCTACTGTATTTCTCCTCTCCCTCTCTCAATCTACCTACCTACCTAACATATTTCTTCCCTCGCTCCCTCTACCTACCTACTGTAATTCTCCCTCTCTCTCTATCCCTCTACCTACCTACCTACCTACCTACCTACCAACCTACCTACCTACCTACCTACTGTATTTCTCCCTCTCTCCCTCTACCTACCTACCTACCTACCTACCTACCTACTGTATTTCTCCCCTCCCCTCTCTCTCCCTCTACCTACCTAACTACTGTATTTCTCCCTCTCCCCTACCTACCTGCTGTATTTCTCCCTTTTTCTCTCTATCCCTCTACCTACTTACTGCATTTCTCCCTCTCCCTCTCTCTCCCTCTACCTACCTACCTACTGTATTTCTCCCTCTCTCTCTCTATCCCTCTACCTACCTACCTACCTACCTACTGTATTTCTCTCTCTATCCCTCTACCTACCTACCTACCTACTGTATTTCTCCCTCTCCTCTCCCTCTATCTACCTACCTACTGTTTTTCTCCCTCTATCCCTCTACCTACCTACCTACCTACTGTTTTTCTCCCTCTATCCCTCTACCTACCTACTGTACTTCTCCAACTCTCTCTCTATCCCTCTACCTACCTACCTACCTACCTACTGCATTTCTCCCTCTCTCTCTCTATCCCTCTACCTACCTACCTACCTACCTACCTACCTACTGTATTTCTCCCTCTCTCCCTCTACCTACCTACCTACCTACCTACCTACATTTCTCTCTCTATCCCTCTACCTACCTACCTACCTACCTACCTACCTACCTACCTACCCACATTTCTCTCTCTATCCCTCTACCTACCTACCTACTGTATTTCTCCCATTCTCTCTCTCCTTCTATCTACCTACCTACTGTTTTCTCCCTCTATCCCTCTACCTACCTACCTACCTACCTACCTACCTACTGTATTTCTCCCTCTATCCCTCTACCTACCTACCTACCTACCTACCTACCTACCTACCTACTTACCTACCTACCTACCTACTGTATTTCTCCCTCGCCCTCTCCAATCTACCTACCTACCTACCTACCTACCTACCTACCTACCTACCTACCTACCTACTGTTTTTCTCCCTCTATCCCTCTACCTACCTACCTACCTACAGTTTTTCTCCCTCGATCCCTCTACCTACCTACTGTACTTCTCCAACTCTCTCTCTATCCCTCTACCTACCTACCTACCTACCTACCTACCTACCTACCTACCTACCTACCTACCCTGTCTCTCTCTATCCCTCTACCTACCTACCTACCTACCTACCTACCTACCCACATTTCTCTCTCTCCTTCTATCTACCTACCTACTGTTTTTCTCCCTCTATCCCTCTACCTACCTACCTACCTACCTACTGTTTTTCTCCCTCGATCCCTCTACCTACCTACTGTACTTCTCCAACTCTCTCTCTATCCCTCTACCTACCTACCTACCTACCTACCTACCTACCTACCTACCTACCTACCTACCTACCTACCTACCTACTGTATTTCTCCCTCTCCCTCTCTCTCCCTCTGCCTACCTAACTACTGTATTTCTCCCTCTCCCTCTCTCCCTCTACCTACCTACCTGCTGTATTTCTCCCTTTTTCTCTCTATCCCTCTACCTACTTACTGCATTTCTCCCTCTCTCTCTCTATCCCTCTACCTACCTACCTACCTACCTACCTACCTACCTACCTACTGTATTTCTCCCTCTCTCCCTCTACCTACCTACCTACCTACCTACCTACCTACATTTCTCTCTCTATCCCTCTACCTACCTACCTACTGTATTTCTCCCATTGTCTCTCTCCTTCTATCTACCTACCTACTGTTTTCTCCCTCTATCCCTCTACCTACCTACCTACCTACCTACCTACTGTATTTCTCCCTCTATCCCTCTACCTACCTACCTACCTACCTACCTACCTACCTACCTACCTACCTACTTACCTACCTACCTACCTACTGTATTTCTCCCTCTCTCTCCCTCTACCTACCTACCTACTGTATTTCTCCCTTTCTCTCTCTATCCCTCTACCTACCTACTGTACTTCTCCAACTCTCTCTCTATCCCTCCACCTACCTACCTACCTACCTACCTACCTACCTACCTACCTACCTACCTACCTACCTACCTACCTACCTACCTACCTACTGTATTTCTCCCTCTCCCTCTCTCTCCCTCTACCTACCTAACTACTGTATTTCTCCCTCTCCCTCTCTCCCTCTACCTACCTACCTGCTGTATTTCTCCCTTTTTCTCTCTATCCCTCTACCTACTTACTGCATTTCTCCCTCTCTCTCTCTCTATCCCTCTACCTACCTACCTACCTACCTACCTACCTACCTACCTACCTACCTACCAACCTACCAACCTACCTACTGTATTTCTCCCTGTCTCTCTCTATCCCTCTACCTACCTACCTACCTACCTACCTACCTACCTACCTACCTACCTACCTACCTACCTACCCACATTTCTCTCTCTATCCCTCTACCTACCTACCTACTGTATTTCTCCCATTCTCTCTCTCCTTCTATCTACCTACCTACTGTTTTCTCCCTCTATCTCTCTACCTACCTACCTACCTACCTACCTACTGTATTTCTCCCTCTATCCCTCTACCTACCTACCTACCTACCTACTTACCTACCTACCTACCTACTGTATTTCTCCCTCTCTCTCCCTCTACCTACCTACCTACTGTATTTCTCCCTTTCTCTCTCTATCCCTCTACCTACCTACTGTACTTCTCCAATTCTCTCTCTATCCCTCTACCTACCTACCTACCTACCTACCTACTTACCTACCTACCTACCTACTGTATTTCTCCCTCTATCCCTCTACCTACCTACCTCCTGTATTTCTCCCCTCCCTCTCTCCCTCTACCTACCTACCCACCTACCTACTGTATTTCTCCCTCTCCCAATCCCTCTACCTACCTACCTACCTACCTACCTACCTACCTACCTACTGTATTTCTCTCTCTATCCCTCTACCTACCTACCTACCTACCTACCTACTGTATTTCTCCCTCTCTCTCTCTCCTTCTATCTACCTACCTACTGTTTTCTCCCTCTATCCCTCTACCTACCTACCTACCTACCTACGTACCTACCTACTGTATTTCTCCCTCTATCCCTCTACCTACCTACCTACCTACCTACCTACCTACCTACCTACCTACCTACTGTATTTCTCCCTCTCCCTCTCTCAATCTACCTACCTACCTACCTACCTACCTACCTACCTACCTACCTACTGTATTTCTCCCTCTCTCCCTCTACCTACCTACCTACCTACCTACCTACCTACCTACCTACCTACCTACCTACCTACTGTATTTCTCTCTCTATCCCTCTACCTACCTACCTACCTACTGTATTTCTCCCTCTCTCTCTCCCTCTATCTACCTACCTACTGTTTTTCTCCCTCTATCCCTCTACCTACCTACCTACCTACAGTTTTTCTCCCTCGATCCCTCTACCTACCTACTGTACTTCTCCAACTCTCTCTCTATCCCTCTACCTACCTACCTACCTACCTACCTACCTACCTACCTACCTACCTACCTACCTACCCTGTCTCTCTCTATCCCTCTACCTACCTACCTACCTACCTACCTACCTACCTACCCACATTTCTCTCTCTCCTTCGATCTACCTACCTACTGTTTTTCTCCCTCTATCCCTCTACCTACCTACCTACCTACTGTTTTTCTCCCTCGATCCCTCTACCTACCTACTGTACTTCTCCAACTCTCTCTCTATCCCTCTACCTACCTACCTACCTACCTACCTACCTACCTACCTACCTACCTACCTACCTACCTACCTACCTACCTACCTACTGTATTTCTCCCTCTCCCTCTCTCTCCCTCTGCCTACCTAACTACTGTATTTCTCCCTCTCCCTCTCTCCCTCTACCTACCTACCTGCTGTATTTCTCCCTTTTTCTCTCTATCCCTCTACCTACTTACTGCATTTCTCCCTCTCTCTCTCTATCCCTCTACCTACCTACCTACCTACCTACCTACCTACCTACCTACCTACCTACTGTATTTCTCCCTCTCTCCCTCTACCTACCTACCTACCTACCTACCTACCTACCTACATTTCTCTCTCTATCCCTCTACCTACCTACCTACCTACCTACCTACCTACCTACCTACCCACATTTCTCTCTTTATCCCTCTACCTACCTACCTACTGTATTTCTCCCATTCTCTCTCTCCTTCTATCTACCTACCTACTGTTTTCTCCCTCTATCCCTCTACCTACCTACCTACCTACCTACCTACCTACTGTATTTCTCCCTCTATCCCTCTACCTACCTACCTACCTACCTACCTACCTACCTACTTACCTACCTACCTACCTACTGTATTTCTCCCTCGCCCTCTCTCAATCTACCTACCTACCTACCTACCTACCTACCTACCTACCTACCTACCTACCTACCTACCTACCTACCTACTGTATTTCTCCCTCTCTCCCTCTACCTACCTACCTACCTACCTACCTACCTACCTACCTACCTACCTACCTACCTACCTACCTACTGTATTTCTCTCTCTATCCCTCTACCTACCTACCTACCTACTGTATTTCTCCCTCTCTCTCTCCCTCTATCTACCTACCTACTGTTTTTCTCCCTCTATCCCTCTACCTACCTACCTACCTACAGTTTTTCTCCCTCGATCCCTCTACCTACCTACTGTACTTCTCCAACTCTCTCTCTATCCCTCTACCTACCTACCTACCTACCTACCTACCTACCTACCTACCTACCTACCCTGTCTCTCTCTATCCCTCTACCTACCTACCTACCTACCTACCTACCTACCCACATTTCTCTCTCTCCTTCTATCTACCTACCTACTGTTTTTCTCCCTCTATCCCTCTACCTACCTACCTACCTACTGTACTTCTCCAACTCTCTCTCTATCCCTCTACCTACCTACCTACCTACCTACCTACCTACCTACCTACCTACCTACCTACCTACTGTATTTCTCCCTCTCCCTCTCTCTCCCTCTGCCTACCTAACTACTGTATTTCTCCCTCTCCCTCTCTCCCTCTCCCTACCTACCTGCTGTATTTCTCCCTTTTTCTCTCTATCCCTCTACCTACTTACTGCATTTCTCCCTCTCTCTCTCTATCCCTCTACCTACCTACCTACCTACCTACCTACCTACCTACCTACCTACTGTATTTCTCCCTCTCTCCCTCTACCAACCTACCTACCTACCTACCTACATTTCTCTCTCTATCCCTCTACCTACCTACCTACTGTATTTCTCCCATTGTCTCTCTCCTTCTATCTACCTACCTACTGTTTTCTCCCTCTATCCCTCTACCTACCTACCTACCTACCTACTGTATTTCTCCCTCTATCCCTCTACCTACCTACCTACCTACCTACCTACCTACCTACTTACCTACCTACCTACCTACTGTATTTCTCCCTTTCTCTCTCTATCCCTCTACCTACCTACTGTACTTCTCCAACTCTCTCTCTATCCCTCCACCTACCTACCTACCTACCTACCTACCTACCTACCTACCTACCTACCTACCTACCTACCTACCTACTGTATTTCTCCCTCTCCCTCTCTCTCCCTCTACCTACCTAACTACTGTATTTCTCCCTCTCCCTCTCTCCCTCTACCTACCTACCTACCTGCTGTATTTCTCCCTTTTTCTCTCTATCCCTCTACCTACTTACTGCATTTCTCCCTCTCTCTCTCTATCCCTCTACCTACCTACCTACCTACCTACCTACCTACCTACCTACCTACCTACCTACCTACCAACCTACCAACCTACCTACTGTATTTCTCCCTGTCTCTCTCTATCCCTCTACCTACCTACCTACCTACTTACCTACCTACCTACCTACCTACCTACCTACCTACCCACATTTCTCTCTCTATCCCTCTACCTACCTACCTACTGTATTTCTCCCATTCTCTCTCTCCTTCTATCTACCTACCTACTGTTTTCTCCCTCTATCCCTCTACCTACCTACCTACCTACCTACTGTATTTCTACCTCTACCCCTCTACCTACCTACCTACCTACCTACTTACCTACCTACCTACCTACTGTATTTCTCCCTCTCTCTCCCTCTACCTACCTACCTACTGTATTTCTCCCTTTCTCTCTCTATCCCTCTACCTACCTACTGTACTTCTCCAACTCTCTCTCTATCCCTCTACCTACCTACCTACCTACCTACCTACTTACCTACCTACCTACCTACTGTATTTCTCCCTCTCCCTCTCTCAATCTACCTACCTTCCTAACATATTTCTCCCTCGCTCCCTCTACCTACCTACTGTAATTCTCCCTCTCTCTCTATCCCTCTACCTACCTACCTACCTACCTACCTACCTACCTACCTACCTACCTACCTACCTACCTACTGTATTTCTCCCTCTCTCCCTCTACCTACCTACCTACCTACCTACCTACCTACCTACCTACCTACTGTATTTCTCTCTCTATCCCTCTACCTACCTACTGTATTTCTCCCTCTCTCTCTCCCTCTATCTACCTACCTACTGTTTTTCTCCCTCTATCCCTCTACCTACCTACCTACTGTTTTTCTCCCTCTATCCCTCTACCTACCTATTGTACTTTTCCATCTCCCTCTCTATCCCTCTACCTACCAACTAGCTACCTACCTAGCTACCTAGCTACCTACCTACCTACATACCTACCTACTTACCTACTGTATTTCTCCCTCTCCCTTTCTATCGCTCTGCGCCCTACCTACCTACCTACCTACCTACCTACCTACCTAACTACCTACCTACCTACCTACCTGCCTACTGTATTTCTCTCTCTATCCCTCTACCTCCCTACCTACCTACTGTATTTCTCCCTCTCTCTCTCCCTCTATCTACCTACCTACTGTTTTTCTCCCTCTATCCCTCTACCTACCTACCTACCTACTGTTTTTCTCCCTCTATCCCTCTACCTACCTACTGTACTTCTCCAACTCTCTCTCTATCCCTCTACTACCTACCTACCTACCTACCTACCTACCTACCTACCTACTGTATTTCTCCCTCTCTCTCCCTCTACCTACCTACCTACTGTATTTCTCCCTCTCCCTCTCTCAATCTACCTACCTACCTAACATATTTCTCCCTCACTCCCTCTACCTACCTACTGTAATTCTCCCTCTCTCTCTATCCCTCTACCTACCTACCTACCTACCTACCTACCTACCTACCTACCTACCTACCTACCTACTGTATTTCTCCCCTCTCTCCCTCTACCTACCTACCTACCTACCTACCTACCTACCTACCTACCTACTGTATTTCTCCCCTCTCCCTCTCTCTCCCTCTACCTACCTAACTACTGTATTTCTCCCTCTCCCTCTCTCCCTCTACCTACCTACCTACCTGCTGTATTTCTCCCTTTTTCTCTCTATCCCTCTACCTACTTACTGCATTTCTCCCTCTCTCTCTCTATCCCTCTACCTACCTACCTACCTACCTACCTACCTACCTACCTACCTACCAACCTACCAACCTACCTACTGTATTTCTCCCTGTCTCTCTCTATCCCTCTACCTACCTACCTACCTACTTACCTACCTACCTACCTACCTACCTACCTACCCACATTTCTCTCTCTATCCCTCTACCTACCTACCTACTGTATTTCTCCCATTCTCTCTCTCCTTCTATCTACCTACCTACTGTTTTCTCCCTCTATCCCTCTACCTACCTACCTACCTACCTACTGTATTTCTCCCTCTACCCCTCTACCTACCTACCTACCTACCTACTTACCTACCTACCTACCTACTGTATTTCTCCCACTCTCTCCCTCTACCTACCTACCTACTGTATTTCTCCCTTTCTCTCTCTATCCCTCTACCTACCTACTGTACTTCTCCAACTCTCTCTCTATCCCTCTACCTACCTACCTACCTACCTACCTACTTACCTACCTACCTACCTACTGTATTTCTCCCTCTCCCTCTCTCAATCTACCTACCTTCCTAACATATTTCTCCCTCGCTCCCTCTACCTACCTACTGTAATTCTCCCTCTCTCTCTATCCCTCTACCTACCTACCTACCTACCTACCTACCTACCTACCTACCTACCTACCTACCTACCTACTGTATTTCTCCCTCTCTCCCTCTACCTACCTACCTACCTACCTACCTACCTACCTACCTACCTACTGTATTTCTCTCTCTATCCCTCTACCTACCTACTGTATTTCTCCCTCTCTCTCTCCCTCTATCTACCTACCTACTGTTTTTCTCCCTCTATCCCTCTACCTACCTACCTACTGTTTTTCTCCCTCTATCCCTCTACCTACCTACTGTACTTTTCCATCTCCCTCTCTATCCCTCTACCTACCAACTAGCTACCTACCTAGCTACCTAGCTACCTACCTACCTACATACCTACCTACTTACCTACTGTATTTCTCCCTCTCCCTTTCTATCGCTCTGCGCCCTACCTACCTACCTACCTACCTACCTACCTACCTACCTACCTAACTACCTAACTACCTACCTACCTACCTACTGTATTTCTCTCTCTATCCCTCTACCTCCCTACCTACCTACTGTATTTCTCCCTCTCTCTCTCCCTCTATCTACCTACCTACTGTTTTTCTCCCTCTATCCCTCTACCTACCTACCTACCTACTGTTTTTCTCCCTCTATCCCTCTACCTACCTACTGTACTTCTCCAACTCTCTCTCTATCCCTCTACCTACCTACCTACCTACCTACCTACCTACCTACTGTATTTCTCCCTCTCTCTCCCTCTACCTACCTACCTACTGTATTTCTCCCTCTCCCTCTCTCAATCTACCTACCTACCTAACATATTTCTCCTCACTCCCTCTACCTACCTCCTGTAATTCTCCCTCTCTCTCTATCCCTCTACCTACCTACCTACCTACCTACCTACCTACCTACCTACCTACCTACCTACCTACCTACTGTATTTCTCCCTCTCTCCCTCTACCTACCTACCTACCTACCTACCTACCTACCTACCTACCTACTGTATTTCTCCCTCTCCCTCTCTCTCCCTCTACCTACCTAACTACTGTATTTCTCCCTCTCCCTACCTACCTGCTGTATTTCTCCCTTTTTCTCTCTATCCCTCTACCTACTTACTGCATTTCTCCCTCTCCCTCTCTCTCCCTCTACCTACCTACCTACTGTATTTCTCCCTCTCTCTCTCTATCCCTCTACCTACCTACCTACCTACCTACCTACCTACTGTATTTCTCTCTCTATCCCTCTACCTACCTACCTACCTACTGTATTTCTCCCTCTCTCTCTCCCTCTATCTACCTACCTACTGTTTTTTCTCCCTCTATCCCTCTACCTACCTACCTACCTACTGTTTTCTCCCTCTATCCCTCTACCTACCTACTGTACTTCTCCAACTCTCTCTCTATCCCTCTACCTACCTACCTACTGTATTTCTCTCATTCTGTCTCTCCTTCTATCTACCTACCTACTGTTTTCTCCCTCTATCCCTCTACCTACCTACCTACCTACTGTAAATCTCCCTCTATCCCTCTACCTACCTACCTACTGTATTTCTCCCTCTCCCTCTCTCAATCTACCTACCTACCTAACATATTTCTCCCTCGCTCCCTCTACCTACCTACTGTAATTCTCCCTCTCTCTCTATCCCTCTACCTACCTACCTACCTACCTACCTACTTACCTACCTACCTACTGTATTTCTCCCTCTCTCCCTCTACCTACCTACCTACCTACCTACCTACCTACCTACCGACCGACCTACCTACCTACCTACCTACCTACCTACCTACCTACTGTATTTCTCTCTCTATCCCTCTACCTACCTACCTACCTACCTACTGTATTTCTCCCTCTCTCTCTCCCTCTATCTACCTACCTACTGTTTTTCTCCCTCTATCCCTCTATCCCTCTAACTACCTACCTACCTACTGTTATTCTCCCTCTATCCCTCTACCTACCTACTGTACTTCTCCAACTCTCTCTCAATCCCTCTACCTACCTACCTACCTACCTACCTACCTACCTACCTACCTACCTACCTACCTACCTACCTACTGTATTTCTCCCTCTCTCCCTCTACCTACCTACCTACCTACCTACCTACCTACCTACCTACCTACTGTATTTCTCCCTCTCTCTCCCTCTACCTACCTAACTACTGTATTTCTCCCTCTCCCTCTCTCCCTCTACCTACCTACCTGCTGTATTTCTCCCTTTTTCTCTCTATCCCTCTACCTACTTACTGCATTTCTCCCTCTCTCTCTCTATCCCTCTACCTACCAACCTACCTACCAACCTACCAACCTACCTACTGGATTTCTCCCTGTCTCTCTCTATCCCTCTACCTACCTACCTACCTACCTACCTACCTACCTACCTACCTACCTACATTTCTCTCTCTATCCCTCTACCTACCTACCTACTGTATTTCTCCCATTCTCTCTCTCCTTCTATCTACCTACCTACTGTTTTCTCCCTCTATCCCTCTACCTACCTACCTACCTACCTACTGTATTTCTCCCTCTATCCCTCTACCTACCTACCTACCTACCTACCTACCTACCTACCTACCTACCTACCTACCAACTTACCTACCTACCTACCTACTGTATTTCTCCCCCTCTCTCCCTCTACCTACCTACCTACTGTATTTCTCCCTTTCTCTCTCTATCCCTCTACCTACCTACTGTACTTCTCCAACTCTCTCTCTATCCCTCTACCTACCTACCTACCTACCTACCTACCTACCTACCTACCTACCTACTTACCTACCTACCTACCTACTGTATTTCTCCCTCTCCCTCTCTCTCCCTCTACCTACCTAACTACTGTATTTCTCCCTCTCTCTCCCTCTACCTACCTACCTACTGTATTTCTCCCTTTTTCTCTCTATCCCTCTACCTACTTACTGCATTTCTCCCTCTCTCTCTCTATCCCTCTACCTACCTACCTACCTACCTACCTACCTACCTACCAACCTACCAACCTACCTACTGTATTTCTCCCTGTCTCTCTCTATCCCTCTACCTACCTACCTACCTACCTACATTTCTCTCTCTATCCCTCTACCTACCTACTGTATTTCTCCCATTGTCTCTCTCCTTCTATCTACCTACCTACTGTTTTCTCCCTCTATCCCTCTACCTACCTACCTACCTACCTACTGTATTTCTCCCTCTATCCCTCTACCTACCTACCTACCTACCTACCTACCTACCTACCTACCTACTTACCTACCTACCTACCTACTGTATTTCTCCCTCTCTCTCCCTCTACCTACCTACCTACTGTATTTCTCCCTTTCTCTCTCTATCCCTCTACCTACCTACTGTACTTCTCCAACTCTCTCTCTATCCCTCCACCTACCTACCTACCTACCTACCTACCTACCTACCTACCTACCTACCTACCTACCTACCTACTGTATTTCTCCCTCTCCCTCTCTCTCCCTCTACCTACCTAACTACTGTATTTCTCCCTCTCCCTCTCTCCCTCTACCTACCTACCTACCTGCTGTATTTCTCCCTTTTTCTCTCTATCCCTCTACCTACTTACTGCATTTCTCCCTCTCTCTCTCTATCCCTCTACCTACCTACCTACCTACCTACCTACCTACCTACCTACCAACCTACCAACCTACCTACTGTATTTCTCCCTGTCTCTCTCTATCCCTCTACCTACCTACCTACCTACCTACCTACCTACCTACCTACCTACCTACCTACCTACCTACCTACCTACCCACATTTCTCTCTCTATCCCTCTACCTACCTACCTACTGTATTTCTCCCATTCTCTCTCTCCTTCTATCTACCTACCTACTGTTTTCTCCCTCTATCCCTCTACCTACCTACCTACCTACCTACTGTATTTCTCCCTCTACCCCTCTACCTACCTACCTACCTACCTACTTACCTACCTACCTACCTACTGTATTTCTCCCTCTCTCTCCCTCTACCTACCTACCTACTGTATTTCTCCCTTTCTCTCTCTATCCCTCTACCTACCTACTGTACTTCTCCAACTCTCTCTCTATCCCTCTACCTACCTACCTACCTACCACTTACCTACCTACCTACCTACTGTATTTCTCCCTCTCCCTCTCTCAATCTACCTACCTTCCTAACATATTTCTCCCTCGCTCCCTCTACCTACCTACTGTAATTCTCCCTCTCTCTCTATCCCTCTACCTACCTACCTACCTACCTACCTACCTACCTACCTACCTACCTACCTACCTACCTACCTACTGTATTTCTCCCTCTCTCCCTCTACCTACCTACCTACCTACCTACCTACCTACCTACCTACCTACCTACCTACTGTATTTCTCTCTCTATCCCTCTACCTACCTACTGTATTTCTCCCTCTCTCTCTCCCTCTATCTACCTACCTACTGTTTTTCTCCCTCTATCCCTCTACCTACCTACCTACTGTTTTTTCTCCCTCTATCCCTCTACCTACCTACTGTACTTTTCCATCTCCCTCTCTATCCCTCTACCTACCAACTAGCTACCTACCTAGCTACCTAGCTACCTACCTACCTACATACCTACCTACTTACCTACTGTATTTCTCCCTCTCCCTTTCTATCGCTCTGCGCCCTACCTACCTACCTACCTACCTACCTACCTACCTAACTACCTACCTACCTACCTACCTACCTACTGTATTCTCTCTCTATCCCTCTACCTCCCTACCTACCTACTGTATTTCTCCCTCTCTCTCTCCCTCTATCTACCTACCTACTGTTTTTCTCCCTCTATCCCTCTACCTACCTACCTACCTACTGTTTTTCTCCCTCTATCCCTCTACCTACCTACTGTACTTCTCCAACTCTCTCTCTATCCCTCTACCTACCTACCTACCTACCTACCTACCTACTGTATTTCTCCCTCTCTCTCCCTCTACCTACCTACCTACTGTATTTCTCCCTCTCCCTCTCTCAATCTACCTACCTACCTAACATATTTCTCCCTCACTCCCTCTACCTACCTACTGTAATTCTCCCTCTCTCTCTATCCCTCTACCTACCTACCTACCTACCTACCTACCTACCTACCTACCTACCTACCTACCTACTGTATTTCTCCCTCTCTCCCTCTACCTACCTACCTACCTACCTACCTACCTACCTACTGTATTTCTCCCTCTCCCTCTCTCTCCCTCTACCTACCTAACTACTGTATTTCTCCCTCTCCCTACCTACCTGCTGTATTTCTCCCTTTTTCTCTCTATCCCTCTACCTACTTACTGCATTTCTCCCTCTCCCTCTCTCTCCCTCTACCTACCTACCTACTGTATTTCTCCCTCTCTCTCTCTATCCCTCTACCTACCTACCTACCTACCTACTGTATTTCTCTCTCTATCCCTCTACCTACCTACCTACCTACTGTATTTCTCCCTCTCTCTCTCCCTCTATCTACCTACCTACTGTTTTTCTCCCTCTATCCCTCTACCTACCTACCTACCTACTGTTTTTCTCCCTCTATCCCTCTACCTACCTACTGTACTTCTCCAACTCTCTCTCTATCCCTCTACCTACCTACCTACTGTATTTCTCTCATTCTGTCTCTCCTTCTATCTACCTACCTACTGTTTTCTCCCTCTATCCCTCTACCTACCTACCTACCTACTGTAAATCTCCCTCTATCCCTCTACCTACCTACCTACTGTATTTCTCCCTCTCCCTCTCTCAATCTACCTACCTACCTAACATATTTCTCCCTCGCTCCCTCTACCTACCTACTGTAATTCTCCCTCTCTCTCTATCCCTCTACCTACCTACCTACCTACCTACCTACCTACTTACCTACCTACCTACTGTATTTCTCCCTCTCTCCCTCTACCTACCTACCTACCTACCTACCTACCTACCTACCTACCGACCGACCTACCTACCTACCTACCTACCTACCTACCTACCTACCTACCTACCTACCTACTGTATTTCTCTCTCTATCCCTCTACCTACCTACCTACCTACCTACTGTATTTCTCCCTCTCTCTCTCCCTCTATCTACCTACCTACTGTTTTTCTCCCTCTATCCCTCTATCCCTCTAACTACCTACCTACCTACTGTTATTCTCCCTCTATCCCTCTACCTACCTACTGTACTTCTCCAACTCTCTCTCAATCCCTCTACCTACCTACCTACCTACCTACCTACCTACCTACCTACTGTATTTCTCCCTCTCTCCCTCTACCTACCTACCTACCTACCTACCTACCTACCTACCTACCTACCTACCTACTGTATTTCTCCCTCTCTCTCCCTCTACCTACCTAACTACTGTATTTCTCCCTCTCCCTCTCTCCCTCTACCTACCTACCTGCTGTATTTCTCCCTTTTTCTCTCTATCCCTCTACCTACTTACTGCATTTCTCCCTCTCTCTCTCTATCCCTCTACCTACCAACCTACCTACCAACCTACCAACCTACCTACTGTATTTCTCCCTGTCTCTCTCTATCCCTCTACCTACCTACCTACCTACCTACCTACCTACCTACCTACCTACCTACCTACCTACCTACCTACCTACCTACCTACCTACATTTCTCTCTCTATCCCTCTACCTACCTACCTACTGTATTTCTCCCATTCTCTCTCTCCTTCTATCTACCTACCTACTGTTTTCTCCCTCTATCCCTCTACCTACCTACCTACCTACCTACTGTATTTCTCCCTCTATCCCTCTACCTACCTACCTACCTACCTACCTACCTACCTACCTACCTACCAACTTACCTACCTACCTACCTACTGTATTTCTCCCCCTCTCTCCCTCTACCTACCTACCTACTGTATTTCTCCCTTTCTCTCTCTATCCCTCTACCTACCTACTGTACTTCTCCAACTCTCTCTCTATCCCTCTACCTACCTACCTACCTACCTACCTACCTACCTACCTACCTACCTACCTACTTACCTACCTACCTACCTACTGTATTTCTCCCTCTCCCTCTCTCTCCCTCTACCTACCTAACTACTGTATTTCTCCCTCTCTCTCCCTCTACCTACCTACCTACTGTATTTCTCCCTTTTTCTCTCTATCCCTCTACCTACTTACTGCATTTCTCCCTCTCTCTCTCTATCCCTCTACCTACCTACCTACCTACCTACCTACCTACCTACCAACCTACCAACCTACCTACTGTATTTCTCCCTGTCTCTCTCTATCCCTCTACCTACCTACCTACCTACCTACATTTCTCTCTCTATCCCTCTACCTACCTACCTACTGTATTTCTCCCATTCTCTCTCTCCTTCTATCTACCTACCTACTGTTTTCTCCCTCTATCCCTCTACCTACCTACCTACCTACCTACCTACCTACCTACTGTATTTCTCCCTCTATCCCTCTACCTACCTACCTACCTACCTACCTACTTACCTACCTACCTACCTACTGTATTTCTCCCTCTCTCTCCCTCTACCTACCTACCTACTGTATTTCTCCCTTTCTCTCTCTATCCCTCTACCTACCTACTGTACTTCTCCAACTCTCTCTCTATCCCTCTACCTACCTACCTACCTACCTACTTACCTACCTACCTACCTACTGTATTTCTCCCTCTCTCTCCCTCTACCTACCTACCTACTGTATTTCTCCCTCTCCCTCTCTCAATCTACCTACCTACCTAACATATTTCTCCCTCGCTCCCTCTACCTACCTACTGTAATTCTCCCTCTCTCTCTATCCCTCTACCTACCTACCTACCTACCTACCTACCTACCTACCTACCTACCTACCTACTTACCTACCTACCTACTGTATTTCTCCCTCTCTCCCTCTACCTACCTTCCTACCTACCTACCTACCAACTTTATTTCTCCCTCTCCCTCTCTCCCTCTACCTACCAAACTACAGTATTTCTCCCTCTCTCCCTCTACCTACCTACCTACCTACCTGCTGTATTTCTCCCTTTCTCTCTCTATCCCTCTACCTACTTACTGCATTTCTCCCTCTCTCTCTCTATCCCTCTAACTACCTACCTACTGTATTTCTCCCTCTCTCTCTCTCTCCCTCTATCTACCTATCTACTGTTTTTCTCCCTCTATCCCTCTACCTACCTAACTACCTAACTACCTAACTACTGTATTTCTCCCTCTATCCCTCTACCTACCTAGCTACTGTATTTCTCCCTCTCCCTCTCTCCCTCTACCTACCTACCTACCTACCTACCTACCTACCTACCTACCTACCTACCTACCTACCTACCTACCTACTGTATTTCTCCCTTTCTCTCTCCATCCACCTACCTACCTACATACCTACTGTATTTCTCCCTCTCCCTCTCTAACCCTCTACCTACCTACCTACTGTATTTATCCCTCTATCCCTCTACCTACCTACCTCCTGTATTTCTCCCCTCCCTCTCTCCCTCTACCTACCTACCCACCTACCTACTGTATTTCTCCCACTCTCTCTCTATCCCTCTACCTACCTACCTACCTACCTACCTACCTACCTACCTACCTACCTACTGTATTTCTCTCTCTATCCCTCTACCTACCTACCTACCTACCTACCTACTGTATTTCTCCCTCTCTCTCTCCCTCTATCTACCTACCTACTGTTTTTCTCCCTCTATCCCTCTACCTACCTACCTAACTACTGTTTTTCTCCCTCTATCCCTCTACCTACCTACCTACCTACTGTTTTTCTCCCTCTATCCCTCTACCTACCTACCTACTGTATTTCTCCCATTCTGTCTCTCCTTCTATCTACCTACCTACTGTAAATCTACCTCTATCCCTCTACCTACCTACCTACTGTATTTCTCCCTCTCCCTCTCTCAATCTACCTACCTACCTAACATATTTCTCCCTCGCTCCCTCTACCTACCTACTGTAATTCTCCCTCTCTCTCTATCCCTCTACCTACCTACCTACCTACCTACCTACCTACCTACCTACCTACTTACCTACCTACCTACTGTATTTCTCCCTCTCTCCCTCTACCTACCTACCTGCTGTATTTCTCCCTTTTTCTCTCTATCCCTCTACCTACTTCTACTGCATTTCTCCGTCTCTCTCTCTATCCCTCTACCTACCAACCTACCTACCAACCTACCAACCTACCTACTGTATTTCTCCCTGTCTCTCTCTATCCCTCTACCTACCTACCTACCTACCTACCTACCTACCTACCTACCTACCTACATTTCTCTCTCTATCCCTCTACCTACCTACCTAGCTACCTACCTACCTACTGTTTTTCTCCCTCTATCGCTCTACATACCTACTGTACTTCTCCAACTCTCTCTCTATCCCTCTACCTACCTACCTACCTACCTACCTACCTACCTACCTACCTACCTACTGTATTTCTCCCTCTCTCTCCCTCTACCTACCTACCTACTGTATTTCTCCCTCTCCCTCTCTCAATCTACCTACCTACCTAACATATTTCTCCCTCGCTCCCTCTACCTACCTACTGTAATTCTCCCTCTCTCTCTATCCCTCTACCTACCTACCTACCTACCTACCTACCTACCTACTTACTTACCTACCTACCTACTGTATTTCTCCCTCTCTCCCTCTACCTACCTTCCTACTGTTTTCTCCCTCTATCCCTCTACCTACCTACCTACCTACCTACCTACCTACCTACCTACCAACTTACCTACCTACCTACCTACTGTATTTCTCCCTCTCTCTCCCTCTACCTACCTACCTACTGTATTTCTCCCTTTCTCTCTCTATCCCTCTACCTACCTACTGTACTTCTCCAACTCTCTCTCTATCCCTCTACCTACCTACCTACCTACCTACCTACCTACTTACCTACCTACCTACCTACTGTATTTCTCCCTCTCTCTCCCTCTACCTACCTACCTACTGTATTTCTCCCTCTCCCTCTCTCAATCTACCTACCTACCTAACATATTTCTCCCTCGCTCCCTCTACCTACCTACTGTAATTCTCCCTCTCTCTCTATCCCTCTACCTACCTACCTACCTACCTACCTACCTACCTACTTACCTACCTACCTACTGTATTTCTCCCTCTCTCCCTCTACCTACCTTCCTACCTACCTACCTACCAACTTTATTTCTCCCTCTCCCTCTCTCCCTCTACCTACCAAACTACAGTATTTCTCCCTCTCTCCCTCTACCTACCTACCTACCTACCTGCTGTATTTCTCCCTTTCTCTCTCTATCCCTCTACCTACTTACTGCATTTCTCCCTCTCTCTCTCTATCCCTCTAACTACCTACCTACTGTATTTCTCCCTCTCTCTCTCTCTCCCTCTATCTACCTATCTACTGTTTTTCTCCCTCTATCCCTCTACCTACCTAACTACCTAACTACCTAACTACTGTATTTCTCCCTCTATCCCTCTACCTACCTAGCTACTGTATTTCTCCCTCTCCCTCTCTCCCTCTACCTTCCTACCTACCTACCTGCTGTATTTCTCCCTTTCTCTCTCTATCCCTCTACCTACTTACTGCATTTCTCCCTCTCTCTCTCTATCCCTCTAACTACCTACCTACTGTATTTCTCCCTCTCTCTCTCTCTCCCTCTATCTACCTATCTACTGTTTTTCTCCCTCTATCCCTCTACCTACCTAACTACCTAACTACCTAACTACTGTATTTCTCCCTCTATCCCTCTACCTACCTAGCTACTGTATTTCTCCCTCTCCCTCTCTCCCTCTACCTACCTACCTACCTACCTACCTACCTACCTACCTACCTACCTACCTACCTACCTACCTACCTACCTACCTACTGTATTTCTCCCTTTCTCTCTCCATCCACCTATCTACCTACATACCTACTGTATTTCTCCCTCTCCCTCTCTAACCCTCTACCTACCTACCTACTGTATTTATCCCCTCTATCCCTCTACCTACCTACCTCCTGTATTTCTCCCCTCCCTCTCTCCCTCTACCTACCTACCCACCTACCTACTGTATTTCTCCCACTCTCTCTCTATCCCTCTACCTACCTACCTACCTACCTACCTACCTACTGTATTTCTCTCTCTATCCCTCTACCTACCTACCTACCTACCTACCTACTGTATTTCTCCCTCTCTCTCTCCCTCTATCTACCTACCTACTGTTTTTCTCCCTCTATCCTCTACCTACCTACCTAACTACTGTTTTTCTCCCTCTATCCCTCTACCTACCTACCTACCTACTGTTTTTCTCCCTCTATCCCTCTACCTACCTACCTACTGTATTTCTCCCATTCTGTCTCTCCTTCTATCTACCTACCTACTGTAAATCTCCCTCTATCCCTCTACCTACCTACCTACTGTATTTCTCCCTCTCCCTCTCTCAATCTACCTACCTACCTAACATATTTCTCCCTCGCTCCCTCTACCTACCTACTGTAATTCTCCCTCTCTCTCTATCCCTCTACCTACCTACCTACCTACCTACCTACCTACTTACCTACCTACCTACTGTATTTCTCCCTCTCTCCCTCTACCTACCTACCTGCTGTATTTCTCCCTTTTTCTCTCTATCCCTCTACCTACTTACTGCATTTCTCCGTCTCTCTCTCTATCCCTCTACCTACCAACCTACCTACCAACCTACCAACCTACCTACTGTATTTCTCCCTGTCTCTCTCTATCCCTCTACCTACCTACCTACCTACCTACCTACCTACCTACCTACCTACATTTCTCTCTCTATCCCTCTACCTACCTACCTACCTACCTACCTACCTACCTACCTACTGTTTTTCTCCCTCTATCGCTCTACATACCTACTGTACTTCTCCAACTCTCTCTCTATCCCTCTACCTACCTACCTACCTACCTACCTACCTACCTACCTACCTACTGTATTTCTCCCTCTCTCTCCCTCTACCTACCTACCTACTGTATTTCTCCCTCTCTCAATCTACCTACCTACCTAACATATTTCTCCCTCGCTCCCTCTACCTACCTACTGTAATTCTCCCTCTCTCTCTATCCCTCTACCTACCTACCTACCTACCTACCTACCTACCTACCTACCTACCTACTTACCTACCTACCTACTGTATTTCTCCCTCTCTCCCTCTACCTACCTTCCTACTGTTTTCTCCCTCTATCCCTCTACCTACCTACCTACCTACCTACCTACCTACCTACCTACCTACCTACCTACCTACCTACCAACTTACCTACCTACCTACCTACTGTATTTCTCCCTCTCTCTCCCTCTACCTACCTACCTACTGTATTTCTCCCTTTCTCTCTCTATCCCTCTACCTACCTACTGTACTTCTCCAACTCTCTCTCTATCCCTCTACCTACCTACCTACCTACCTACCTACTTACCTACCTACCTACCTACCTACTGTATTTCTCCCTCTCTCTCCCTCTACCTACCTACCTACTGTATTTCTCCCTCTCCCTCTCTCAATCTACCTACCTACCTAACATATTTCTCCCTCGCTCCCTCTACCTACCTACTGTAATTCTCCCTCTCTCTCTATCCCTCTACCTACCTACCTACCTACCTACCTACCTACCTACCTACTTACCTACCTACCTACTGTATTTCTCCCTCTCTCCCTCTACCTACCTTCCTACCTACCTACCTACCAACTTTATTTCTCCCTCTCCCTCTCTCCCTCTACCTACCAAACTACAGTATTTCTCCCTCTCTCCCTCTACCTACCTACCTACCTACCTGCTGTATTTCTCCCTTTCTCTCTCTATCCCTCTACCTACTTACTGCATTTCTCCCTCTCTCTCTCTATCCCTCTAACTACCTACCTACTGTATTTCTCCCTCTCTCTCTCTCTCCCTCTATCTACCTATCTACTGTTTTTCTCCCTCTATCCCTCTACCTACCTAACTACCTAACTACCTAACTACTGTATTTCTCCCTCTATCCCTCTACCTACCTAGCTACTGTATTTCTCCCTCTCCCTCTCTCCCTCTACCTTCCTACCTACCTACCTGCTGTATTTCTCCCTTTCTCTCTCTATCCCTCTACCTACTTACTGCATTTCTCCCTCTCTCTCTCTATCCCTCTAACTACCTACCTACTGTATTTCTCCCTCTCTCTCTCTCCCTCTATCTACCTATCTACTGTTTTTCTCCCTCTATCCCTCTACCTACCTAACTACCTAACTACCTAACTACTGTATTTCTCCCTCTATCCCTCTACCTACCTAGCTACTGTATTTCTCCCTCTCCCTCTCTCCCTCTACCTACCTACCTACCTACCTACCTACCTACCTACCTACCTACCTACTGTATTTCTCCCTTTCTCTCTCCATCCACCTACCTACCTACATACCTACTGTATTTCTCCCTCTCCCTCTCTAACCCTCTACCTACCTACCTACTGTATTTATCCCTCTATCCCTCTACCTACCTACCTCCTGTATTTCTCCCCTCCCTCTCTCCCTCTACCTACCTACCCACCTACCTACTGTATTTCTCCCACTCTCTCTCTATCCCTCTACCTACCTACCTACCTACCTACCTACTGTATTTCTCTCTCTATCCCTCTACCTACCTACCTACCTACCTACCTACTGTATTTCTCCCTCTCTCTCTCCCTCTATCTACCTACCTACTGTTTTTCTCCCTCTATCCCTCTACCTACCTACCTAACTACTGTTTTTCTCCCTCTATCCCTCTACCTACCTACCTACCTACTGTTTTTCTCCCTCTATCCCTCTACCTACCTACCTACTGTATTTCTCCCATTCTGTCTCTCCTTCTATCTACCTACCTACTGTAAATCTCCCTCTATCCCTCTACCTACCTACCTACTGTATTTCTCCCTCTCCCTCTCTCAATCTACCTACCTACCTAACATATTTCTCCCTCGCTCCCTCTACCTACCTACTGTAATTCTCCCTCTCTCTCTATCCCTCTACCTACCTACCTACCTACCTACCTACCTACCTACCTACTTACCTACCTACCTACTGTATTTCTCCCTCTCTCCCCTCTACCTACCTACCTGCTGTATTTCTCCCTTTTTCTCTCTATCCCTCTACCTACTTACTGCATTTCTCCGTCTCTCTCTCTATCCCTCTACCTACCAACCTACCTACCAACCTACCAACCTACCTACTGTATTTCTCCCTGTCTCTCTCTATCCCTCTACCTACCTACCTACCTACCTACCTACCTACCTACCTACATTTCTCTCTCTATCCCTCTACCTACCTACCTACCTACCTACCTACCTACCTACCTACCTACTGTTTTTCTCCCTCTATCGCTCTACATACCTACTGTACTTCTCCAACTCTCTCTCTATCCCTCTACCTACCTACCTACCTACCTACCTACCTACCTACCTACCTACCTACTGTATTTCTCCCTCTCTCTCCCTCTACCTACCTACCTACTGTATTTCTCCCTCTCCCTCTCTCAATCTACCTACCTACCTAACATATTTCTCCCTCGCTCCCTCTACCTACCTACTGTAATTCTCCCTCTCTCTCTATCCCTCTACCTACCTACCTACCTACACCTACCTACCTACCTACCTACCTACCTACCTACTTACCTACCTACCTACTGTATTTCTCCCTCTCTCCCTCTACCTACCTTCCTACTGTTTTCTCCCTCTATCCCTCTACCTACCTACCTACCTACCTACCTACCTACCTACCTACCTACCTACCAACTTACCTACCTACCTACCTACTGTATTTCTCCCTCTCTCTCCCTCTACCTACCTACCTACTGTATTTCTCCCTTTCTCTCTCTATCCCTCTACCTACCTACTGTACTTCTCCAACTCTCTCTCTATCCCTCTACCTACCTACCTACCTACCTACCTACCTACCTACCTACTTACCTACCTACCTACCTACTGTATTTCTCCCTCTCTCTCCCTCTACCTACCTACCTACTGTATTTCTCCCTCTCCTCTCTCAATCTACCTACCTACCTAACATATTTCTCCCTCGCTCCCTCTACCTACCTACTGTAATTCTCCCTCTCTCTCTATCCCTCTACCTACCTACCTACCTACC
Organism: Rhabdophis nuchalis; assembly: GCA_039707465.1. NCBI lineage: Eukaryota > Metazoa > Chordata > Lepidosauria > Squamata > Natricidae > Rhabdophis > Rhabdophis nuchalis. The sequence goes on from JBDLLF010000111.1 coordinate 115,934, forward strand.
TACCTACCTACCTACCTACTTACCTACCTACCTACTGTATTTCTCCCTCTCTCCCTCTACCTACCTTCCTACCTACCTACCTACCAACTTTATTTCTCCCTCTCCCTCTCTCCCTCTACCTACCAAACTACAGTATTTCTCCCTCTCTCCCTCTACCTACCTACCTACCTACCTGCTGTATTTCTCCCTTTCTCTCTCTATCCCTCTACCTACTTACTGCATTTCTCCCTCTCTCTCTCTATCCCTCTAACTACCTACCTACTGTATTTCTCCCCTCTCTCTCTCTCTCCCTCTATCTACCTATCTACTGTTTTTCTCCCTCTATCCCTCTACCTACCTAACTACCTAACTACCTAACTACTGTATTTCTCCCTCTATCCCTCTACCTACCTAGCTACTGTATTTCTCCCTCTCCCTCTCTCCCTCTACCTACCTACCTACCTACCTACCTACCTACCTACTGTATTTCTCCCTTTCTCTCTCCATCCACCTACCTACCTACATACCTACTGTATTTCTCCCTCTCCCTCTCTAACCCTCTACCTACCTACCTACTGTATTTATCCCTCTATCCCTCTACCTACCTACCTCCTGTATTTCTCCCCTCCCTCTCTCCCTCTACCTACCTACCCACCTACCTACTGTATTTCTCCCACTCTCTCTCTATCCCTCTACCTACCTACCTACCTACCTACCTACCTACCTACTGTTTTTCTCCCTCTATCCCTCTACCTACCTACCTAACTACTGTTTTTCTCCCTCTATCCCTCTACCTACCTACCTACCTACTGTTTTTCTCCCTCTATCCCTCTACCTACCTACCTACTGTATTTCTCCCATTCTGTCTCTCCTTCTATCTACCTACCTACTGTAAATCTCCCTCTATCCCTCTACCTACCTACCTACTGTATTTCTCCCTCTCCCTCTCTCAATCTACCTACCTACCTAACATATTTCTCCCTCGCTCCCTCTACCTACCTACTGTAATTCTCCCTCTCTCTCTATCCCTCTACCTACCTACCTACCTACCTACCTACCTACCTACTTACCTACCTACCTACTGTATTTCTCCCTCTCTCCCTCTACCTACCTACGTGCTGTATTTCTCCCTTTTTCTCTCTATCCCTCTACCTACTTACTGCATTTCTCCGTCTCTCTCTCTATCCCTCTACCTACCAACCTACCTACCAACCTACCAACCTACCTACTGTATTTCTCCCTGTCTCTCTCTATCCCTCTACCTACCTACCTACCTACCTACCTACCTACCTACCTACCTACATTTCTCTCTCTATCCCTCTACCTACCTACCTACCTACCTACCTACTGTTTTTCTCCCTCTATCGCTCTACATACCTACTGTACTTCTCCAACTCTCTCTCTATCCCTCTACCTACCTACCTACCTACCTACCTACCTACCTACCTACCTACCTACCTACTGTATTTCTCCCTCTCTCTCCCTCTACCTACCTACCTACTGTATTTCTCCCTCTCCCTCTCTCAATCTACCTACCTACCTAACATATTTCTCCCTCGCTCCCTCTACCTACCTACTGTAATTCTCCCTCTCTCTCTATCCCTCTACCTACCTACCTACCTACCTACCTACCTACCTACCTACCTACCTACCTACCTACTTACCTACCTACCTACTGTATTTCTCCCTCTCTCCCTCTACCTACCTTCCTACTGTTTTCTCCCTCTATCCCTCTACCTACCTACCTACCTACCTACCTACCTACCTACCTACCTACCTACCTACCTACCAACTTACCTACCTACCTACCTACTGTATTTCTCCCTCTCTCTCCCTCTACCTACCTACCTACTGTATTTCTCCCTTTCTCTCTCTATCCCTCTACCTACCTACTGTACTTCTCCAACTCTCTCTCTATCCCTCTACCTACCTACCTACCTACCTACCTACCTACCTACTTACCTACCTACCTACCTACTGTATTTCTCCCTCTCTCTCCCTCTACCTACCTACCTACTGTATTTCTCCCTCTCCCTCTCTCAATCTACCTACCTACCTAACATATTTCTCCCTCGCTCCCTCTACCTACCTACTGTAATTCTCCCTCTCTCTCTATCCCTCTACCTACCTACCTACCTACCTACCTACCTACCTACCTACCTACCTACTTACCTACCTACCTACTGTATTTCTCCCTCTCTCCCTCTACCTACCTTCCTACCTACCTACCTACCAACTTTATTTCTCCCTCTCCCTCTCTCCCTCTACCTACCAAACTACAGTATTTCTCCCTCTCTCCCTCTACCTACCTACCTACCTACCTGCTGTATTTCTCCCTTTCTCTCTCTATCCCTCTACCTACTTACTGCATTTCTCCCTCTCTCTCTCTATCCCTCTAACTACCTACCTACTGTATTTCTCCCTCTCTCTCTCTCTCCCTCTATCTACCTATCTACTGTTTTTCTCCCTCTATCCCTCTACCTACCTAACTACCTAACTACCTAACTACTGTATTTCTCCCTCTATCCCTCTACCTACCTAGCTACTGTATTTCTCCCTCTCCCTCTCTCCCTCTACCTTCCTACCTACCTACCTACCTACCTACCTACCTACCTACCTACCTACCTACTGTATTTCTCCCTTTCTCTCTCTATCCACCTACCTACCTACATACCTACTGTATTTCTCCCTCTCCCTCTCTAACCCTCTACCTACCTACCTACTGTATTTATCCCTCTATCCCTCTACCTACCTACCTCCTGTATTTCTCCCCTCCCTCTCTCCCTCTACCTACCTACCCACCTACCTACTGTATTTCTCCCACTCTCTCTCTATCCCTCTACCTACCTACCTACCTACCTACCTACCTACCTACCTACCTACTGTATTTCTCTCTCTATCCCTCTACCTACCTACCTACCTACCTACCTACTGTTTTTCTCCCACTATCCCTCTACCTACCTACCTAACTACTGTTTTTCTCCCTCTATCCCTCTACCTACCTACCTACCTACTGTTTTTCTCCCTCTATCCCTCTACCTACCTACCTACCTACTGTATTTCTCCCATTCTGTCTCTCCTTCTATCTACCTACCTACTGTAAATCTCCCTCTATCCCTCTACCTACCTACCTACTGTATTTCTCCCTCTCCCTCTCTCAATCTACCTACCTACCTAACATATTTCTCCCTCGCTCCCTCTACCTACCTACTGTAATTCTCCCTCTCTCTCTATCCCTCTACCTACCTACCTACCTACCTACCTACCTACCTACCTACCTACCTACCTACCTACTTACCTACCTACCTACTGTATTTCTCCCTCTCT
>JBDLLF010000112.1:82500-90000 GCA_039707465.1 Rhabdophis nuchalis
TCTATCTATCTATCTATCTATCTATCTATCTATCTATCTATCTATCTATCTATCTATCTATCTATCTATCTATCTATCTATCTATCTAGTTATTCTGCCTGCCTGCCATCCTGCCTGTTTGCCTTCCTACATATCTATCTATCTATCTGTCTGTCTGTCTGTCTGTCTGTCTGTCTGTCTGTCTGTCTGTCTGTCTGTCTGTCTGTCTATCTATCCACCTATCATCTATCTATCTATCTATCTATCTATCTATCTATCTATCTATCTATCTATCTATCTATCTATCTATCTATCTATCTATCTATCTATCTATCTATCTATCTATCTATCTATCTATCTATCTATCTATCTATCTATCTATCTATCTATCTATCTATCTATCTATCTATCTATCTATCTATCTATCTATCTATCTATCTATCTATCTATCTATCTATCTATCTATCTATCTATCTATCTATCTATCTATCTATCTATCTATCTATCTATCTATCTATCTATCTATCTATCTATCTATCTATCTATCTATCTATCTAGTTATTCTGCCTGCCTGCCATCCTGCCTGTTTGCCTTCCTACATATCTATCTATCTATCTATCTATCTGTCTGTCTGTCTGTCTGTCTGTCTGTCTGTCTGTCTGTCTGTCTGTCTGTCTGTCTGTCTGTCTGTCTGTCTGTCTGTCTGTCTGTCTGTCTATCTATCTATCCACCTATCTCTCTCTCTCTCTCTCTCTCTCTCTCTCTCTCTCTCTCTCTCTCTCTCTCTCTCTATCTATCTATCTATCTATCTATCTATCTATCTATCTATCTATCTATCTATCTAGTTATTCTGCCTGCCTGCCATCCTGCCTGTTTGCCTCCCTACATATCTATCTATCTATCTATCTGTCTGTCTGTCTGTCTGTCTGTCTGTCTGTCTGTCTGTCTGTCTGTCTGTCTGTCTGTCTGTCTGTCTGTCTGTCTGTCTGTCTGTCTGTCTGTCTGTCTGTCTATCTATCTATCTATCTATCTATCTATCTATCTATCTATCTATCTATCTATCTATCTATCTATCTATCTATCTAGTTATTCTGCCTGCCTGCCATCCTGCCTGTTTGCCTTCCTACATATCTATCTATCTATCTGTCTGTCTGTCTGTCTGTCTGTCTGTCTGTCTGTCTGTCTGTCTGTCTGTCTGTCTGTCTATCTATCCACCTATCATCTATCTATCTATCTATCTATCTATCTATCTATCTATCTATCTATCTATCTATCTATCTATCTATCTATCTATCTATCTATCTATCTATCTATCTATCTATCTATCTATCTATCTATCTATCTATCTATCTATCTATCTATCTATCTATCTATCTATCTATCTATCTATCTATCTATCTATCTATCTATCTATCTATCTATCTATCTATCTATCTATCTATCTATCTATCTAGTTATTCTGCCTGCCTGCCATCCTGCCTGTTTGCCTTCCTACATATCTATCTATCTATCTATCTATCTATCTATCTATCTGTCTGTCTGTCTGTCTGTCTGTCTGTCTGTCTGTCTGTCTGTCTGTCTGTCTGTCTGTCTGTCTGTCTGTCTGTCTGTCTGTCTGTCTATCTATCTATCTATCTATCTATCTATCTATCTATCTATCCACCTATCTCTCTCTCTCTCTCTCTCTCTCTCTCTCTCTCTCTCTCTCTCTATCTATCTATCTATCTATCTATCTATCTAGTTATTCTGCCTGCCTGCCATCCTGCCTGTTTGCCTCCCTACATATCTATCTATCTATCTATCTATCTATCTATCTATCTATCTATCTATCTATCTATCTATCTATCTATCTATCTATCTATCTATCTATCTATCTATCTATCTATCTATCTATCTATCTATCTATCTATCTATCTATCTATCTATCTATCTATCTATCTATCTATCTATCTATCTATCTATCTATCTATCTATCTATCTATCTATCTATCTATCTATCTATCTATCTATCTATCTATCTATCTATCTATCTATCTATCTATCTATCTATCTAGTTATTCTGCCTGCCTGCCATCCTGCCTGTTTGCCTTCCTACATATCTATCTATCTATCTATCTATCTATCTGTCTGTCTGTCTGTCTGTCTGTCTGTCTGTCTGTCTGTCTGTCTGTCTGTCTGTCTGTCTGTCTGTCTGTCTGTCTGTCTATCTATCTATCTATCTATCTATCCACCTATCTCTCTCTCTCTCTCTCTCTCTCTCTCTCTCTCTCTCTCTCTCTCTATCTATCTATCTATCTATCTAGTTATTCTGCCTGCCTGCCATCCTGCCTGTTTGCCTCCCTACATATCTATCTATCTATCTATCTATCTATCTATCTATCTATCTATCTATCTATCTATCTATCTATCTATCTATCTATCTATCTATCTATCTATCTATCTATCTATCTATCTATCTATCTATCTATCTATCTATCTATCTATCTATCTATCTATCTATCTATCTATCATCTATCTATCTATCTATCTATCTATCTATCTATCTATCTATCTATCTATCTATCTATCTATCTATCTATCTATCTATCTATCTATCTATCTATCTATCTATCTATCTATCTATCTATCTATCTATCTATCTATCTATCTATCTATCTATCTATCTATCTATCTATCTATCTATCTATCTATCTATCTATCTATCTATCTATCTATCTATCTATCTATCTATCTATCTATCTAGTTATTCTGCCTGCCTGCCATCCTGCCTGTTTGCCTTCCTACATATCTATCTATCTATCTATCTGTCTGTCTGTCTGTCTGTCTGTCTGTCTGTCTGTCTGTCTGTCTGTCTGTCTGTCTGTCTATCTATCCACCTATCATCTATCTATCTATCTATCTATCTATCTATCTATCTATCTATCTATCTATCTATCTATCTATCTATCTATCTATCTATCTATCTATCTATCTATCTATCTATCTATCTATCTATCTATCTATCTATCTATCTATCTATCTATCTATCTATCTATCTATCTATCTATCTATCTATCTATCTATCTATCTATCTATCTATCTATCTATCTATCTATCTATCTATCTATCTATCTATCTATCTATCTATCTATCTATCTATCTATCTATCTAGTTATTCTGCCTGCCTGCCATCCTGCCTGTTTGCCTTCCTACATATCTATCTATCTATCTATCTGTCTGTCTGTCTGTCTGTCTGTCTGTCTGTCTGTCTGTCTGTCTGTCTGTCTGTCTGTCTGTCTGTCTATCTATCTATCCACCTATCTCTCTCTCTCTCTCTCTCTCTCTCTCTCTCTCTCTCTCTCTCTCTCTCTCTCTCTCTCTCTATCTATCTATCTATCTATCTATCTATCTATCTATCTATCTAGTTATTCTGCCTGCCTGCCATCCTGCCTGTTTGCCTCCCTACATATCTATCTATCTATCTATCTGTCTGTCTGTCTGTCTGTCTGTCTGTCTGTCTGTCTGTCTGTCTGTCTGTCTGTCTGTCTGTCTGTCTGTCTGTCTGTCTGTCTGTCTGTCTGTCTATCTATCTATCTATCTATCTATCTATCTATCTATCTATCTATCTATCTATCTATCTATCTAGTTATTCTGCCTGCCTGCCATCCTGCCTGTTTGCCTTCCTACATATCTATCTATCTATCTGTCTGTCTGTCTGTCTGTCTGTCTGTCTGTCTGTCTGTCTGTCTGTCTGTCTGTCTATCTATCCACCTATCATCTATCTATCTATCTATCTATCTATCTATCTATCTATCTATCTATCTATCTATCTATCTATCTATCTATCTATCTATCTATCTATCTATCTATCTATCTATCTATCTATCTATCTATCTATCTATCTATCTATCTATCTATCTATCTATCTATCTATCTATCTATCTATCTATCTATCTATCTATCTATCTATCTATCTATCTATCTATCTATCTATCTAGTTATTCTGCCTGCCTGCCATCCTGCCTGTTTGCCTTCCTACATATCTATCTATCTATCTATCTATCTATCTATCTGTCTGTCTGTCTGTCTGTCTGTCTGTCTGTCTGTCTGTCTGTCTGTCTGTCTGTCTGTCTGTCTGTCTGTCTGTCTGTCTGTCTATCTATCTATCTATCTATCTATCTATCTATCTATCCACCTATCTCTCTCTCTCTCTCTCTCTCTCTCTCTCTCTCTCTCTCTATCTATCTATCTATCTATCTATCTATCTAGTTATTCTGCCTGCCTGCCATCCTGCCTGTTTGCCTCCCTATCTATCTATCTATCTATCTATCTATCTATCTATCTATCTATCTATCTATCTATCTATCTATCTATCTATCTATCTATCTATCTATCTATCTATCTATCTATCTATCTATCTATCTATCTATCTATCTATCTATCTATCTATCTATCTATCTATCTATCTATCTATCTATCTATCTATCTATCTATCTATCTATCTATCTATCTATCTATCTATCTATCTAGTTATTCTGCCTGCCTGCCATCCTGCCTGTTTGCCTTCCTACATATCTATCTATCTATCTATCTATCTATCTATCTGTCTGTCTGTCTGTCTGTCTGTCTGTCTGTCTGTCTGTCTGTCTGTCTGTCTGTCTGTCTGTCTGTCTATCTATCTATCTATCTATCTATCTATCTATCTATCCACCTATCTCTCTCTCTCTCTCTCTCTCTCTCTCTCTCTCTCTATCTATCTATCTATCTATCTAGTTATTCTGCCTGCCTGCCATCCTGCCTGTTTGCCTCCCTACATATCTATCTATCTATCTATCTATCTATCTATCTATCTATCTATCTATCTATCTATCTATCTATCTATCTATCTATCTATCTATCTATCTATCTATCTATCTATCTATCTATCTATCTATCTATCTATCTATCTATCTATCTATCTATCTATCTATCTATCTATCTATCTATCTATCTATCTATCTATCTATCTATCTATCTATCTATCTATCTATCTATCTATCTATCTATCTATCTATCTATCTATCTATCTATCTATCTATCTATCTATCTATCTATCTATCTATCTATCTATCTATCTATCTAGTTATTCTGCCTGCCTGCCATCCTGCCTGTTTGCCTTCCTACATATCCATCTATCTATCTATCTATCTATCTATCTATCTATCTGTCTGTCTGTCTGTCTGTCTGTCTGTCTGTCTGTCTGTCTGTCTGTCTGTCTGTCTGTCTGTCTGTCTGTCTGTCTATCTATCCACCTATCATCTATCTATCTATCTATCTATCTATCTATCTATCTATCTATCTATCTATCTATCTATCTATCTATCTATCTATCTATCTATCTATCTATCTATCTATCTATCTATCTATCTATCTATCTATCTATCTATCTATCTATCTATCTATCTATCTATCTATCTATCTATCTATCTATCTATCTATCTATCTATCTATCTATCTATCTATCTATCTATCTATCTATCTATCTATCTATCTATCTATCTATCTATCTATCTATCTAGTTATTCTGCCTGCCTGCCATCCTGCCTGTTTGCCTTCCTACATATCCATCTATCTATCTATCTGTCTGTCTGTCTGTCTGTCTGTCTGTCTGTCTGTCTGTCTGTCTGTCTGTCTGTCTGTCTGTCTGTCTGTCTGTCTGTCTATCTATCTATCTATCTATCTATCTATCTATCTATCTATCTATCTATCTATCTATCTATCTATCTATCTATCTATCTATCTAGTTATTCTGCCTGCCTGCCATCCTGCCTGTTTGCCTTCCTACATATCTATCTATCTATCTATCTATCTGTCTGTCTGTCTGTCTGTCTGTCTGTCTGTCTGTCTGTCTGTCTGTCTGTCTGTCTGTCTGTCTGTCTATCTATCCACCTATCATCTATCTATCTATCTATCTATCTATCTATCTATCTATCTATCTATCTATCTATCTATCTATCTATCTATCTATCTATCTATCTATCTATCTATCTATCTATCTATCTATCTATCTATCTATCTATCTATCTATCTATCTATCTATCTATCTATCTATCTATCTATCTATCTATCTATCTATCTATCTATCTATCTATCTATCTATCTAGTTATTCTGCCTGCCTGCCATCCTGCCTGTTTGCCTCCCTACATATCTATCTATCTATCTATCTATCTATCTATCTATCTATCTATCTATCTATCTATCTATCTATCTATCTATCTATCTATCTATCTATCTATCTATCTATCTATCTATCTATCTATCTATCTATCTATCTATCTATCTATCTATCTATCTATCTATCTATCTATCTATCTATCTATCTATCTATCTATCTATCTATCTATCTATCTATCTATCTATCTATCTATCTATCTATCTATCTATCTATCTATCTATCTATCTATCTATCTATCTATCTATCTATCTATCTATCTATCTATCTATCTATCTATCTAGTTATTCTGCCTGCCTGCCATCCTGCCTGTTTGCCTCCCTACATATCTATCTATCTATCTATCTATCTATCTATCTATCTATCTATCTATCTATCTATCTATCTATCTATCGATCGATCGATCGATCGATCTATCTATCTATCTATCTATCTATCTATCTATCTATCTATCTATCTATCTATCTATCTATCTATCTATCTATCTATCTATCTATCTATCTATCTATCTATCTATCTATCTATCTATCTATCTATCTATCTATCTATCTATCTATCTATCTATCTATCTATCTATCTATCTATCTATCTATCTATCTATCTATCTATCTATCTATCTAGTTATTCTGCCTGCCTGCCATCCTGCCTGTTTGCCTTCCTACATATCCATCTATCTATCTATCTATCTATCTATCTATCTATCTATCTATCTGTCTGTCTGTCTGTCTGTCTGTCTGTCTGTCTGTCTGTCTGTCTGTCTGTCTGTCTGTCTGTCTGTCTGTCTGTCTGTCTGTCTATCTATCCACCTATCATCTATCTATCTATCTATCTATCTATCTATCTATCTATCTATCTATCTATCTATCTATCTATCTATCTATCTATCTATCTATCTATCTATCTATCTATCTATCTATCTATCTATCTATCTATCTATCTATCTATCTATCTATCTATCTATCTATCTATCTATCTATCTATCTATCTATCTATCTATCTATCTATCTATCTATCTATCTATCTATCTATCTATCTATCTATCTATCTATCTATCTATCTATCTATCTATCTATCTATCTAGTTATTCTGCCTGCCTGCCATCCTGCCTGTTTGCCTTCCTACATATCTATCTATCTATCTATCTATCTATCTATCTGTCTGTCTGTCTGTCTGTCTGTCTGTCTGTCTGTCTGTCTGTCTGTCTGTCTGTCTGTCTGTCTGTCTGTCTGTCTGTCTGTCTATCTATCTATCTATCTATCTATCTATCTATCTATCCACCTATCTCTCTCTCTCTCTCTCTCTCTCTCTCTCTCTCTCTCTCTCTCTCTAT
>JBDLLF010000112.1:100000-102500 GCA_039707465.1 Rhabdophis nuchalis
TCTATCTATCTATCTATCTATCTATCTATCTATCTATCTATCTATCTATCTATCTATCTATCTATCTATCTATCTATCTATCTATCTATCTATCTATCTATCTATCTATCTATCTATCTATCTATCTATCTATCTATCTATCTATCTATCTATCTATCTATCTATCTAGTTATTCTGCCTGCCTGCCATCCTGCCTGTTTGCCTTCCTACATATCCATCTATCTATCTATCTGTCTGTCTGTCTGTCTGTCTGTCTGTCTGTCTGTCTGTCTGTCTGTCTGTCTGTCTGTCTGTCTGTCTGTCTGTCTGTCTGTCTGTCTGTCTATCTATCTATCTATCTATCTATCTATCTATCTATCTATCTATCTATCTATCTATCTATCTATCTATCTATCTATCTATCTATCTAGTTATTCTGCCTGCCTGCCATCCTGCCTGTTTGCCTTCCTACATATCTATCTATCTATCTATCTATCTATCTATCTATCTATCTATCTATCTATCTATCTATCTATCTATCTATCTATCTATCTATCTATCTATCTATCTATCTATCTATCTATCTATCTATCTATCTATCTATCTATCTATCTATCTATCTATCTATCTATCAATCTATCTATCTATCTATCTATCTATCTATCTATCTATCTATCTATCTATCTATCTATCTATCTATCTATCTATCTATCTATCTATCTATCTATCTATCTATCTATCTATTGATCTATCTATCTATCATCTACCTATCTAGTTATTCTGCCTGCCTGCCATCCTGCCTGTTTGCCTCCCTACATATCTATCTATCTGTCTGTCTGTCTGTCTGTCTGTCTGTCTGTCTGTCTGTCTGTCTGTCTGTCTGTCTGTCTATCTATCTATCTAGTTATTCTGCCTGCCTGCCATCCTGCCTGTTTGCCTTCCTACATATCTATCTATCTAGCTGTCTGTCTGTCTGTCTGTCTGTCTGTCTGTCTGTCTGTCTGTCTGTCTGTCTGTCTATCTATCCACCTATCATCTATCTATCTATCTATCTATCTATCTATCTATCTATCTATCTATCTATCTATCTATCTATCTATCTATCTATCTATCTATCTATCTATCTATCTATCTATCTATCTATCTATCTATCTATCTATCTATCTATCTATCTATCTATCTATCTATCTATCTATCTATCTATCTATCTATCTATCTATCTATCTAGTTATTCTGCCTGCCTGCCATCCTGCCTGTTTGCCTCCCTACATATCTATCTATCTATCTATCTATCTATCTATCTATCTATCTATCTATCTATCTATCTATCTATCTATCTATCTATCTATCTATCTATCTATCTATCTATCTATCTATCTATCTATCTATCTATCTATCTATCTATCTATCTATCTATCTATCTATCTATCTATCTATCTATCTATCTATCTATCTATCTATCTATCTATCTATCTATCTATCTATCTATCTATCTATCTATCTATCTATCTATCTATCTATCTATCTATCTATCTATCTAGTTATTCTGCCTGCCTGCCATCCTGCCTGTTTGCCTCCCTACATATCTATCTATCTATCTATCTATCTATCTATCTATCTATCGATCGATCGATCGATCTATCTATCTATCTATCTATCTATCTATCTATCTATCTATCTATCTATCTATCTATCTATCTATCTATCTATCTATCTATCTATCTATCTATCTATCTATCTATCTATCTATCTATCTATCTATCTATCTATCTATCTATCTATCTATCTATCTATCTATCTATCTAGTTATTCTGCCTGCCTGCCATCCTGCCTGTTTGCCTTCCTACATATCTATCTATCTATCTATCTATCTATCTATCTGTCTGTCTGTCTGTCTGTCTGTCTGTCTGTCTGTCTGTCTGTCTGTCTGTCTGTCTGTCTGTCTGTCTATCTATCTATCTATCTATCTATCTATCTATCTATCCACCTATCTCTCTCTCTCTCTCTCTCTCTCTCTCTCTCTCTCTCTCTCTCTATCTATCTATCTATCTAGTTATTCTGCCTGCCTGCCATCCTGCCTGTTTGCCTCCCTACATATCTATCTATCTATCTATCTATCTATCTATCTATCTATCTATCTATCTATCTATCTATCTATCTATCTATCTATCTATCTATCTATCTATCTATCTATCTATCTATCTATCTATCTATCTATCTATCTATCTATCTATCTATCTATCTATCTATCTATCTATCTATCTATCTATCTATCTATCTATCTATCTATCTATCTATCTATCTATCTATCTATCTATCTATCTATCTATCTATCTATCTATCTATCTATCTATCTATCTATCTATCTATCTATCTATCTAGTTATTCTGCCTGCCTGCCATCCTGCCTGTTTGCCTTCCTACATATCCATCTATCTATCTATCTATCTATCTATCTATCTGTCTGTCTGTCTGTCTGTCTGTCTGTCTGTCTGTCTGTCTGTCTGTCTGTCTGTCTGTCT
>JBDLLF010000112.1:112500-115000 GCA_039707465.1 Rhabdophis nuchalis
ATCTATCTATCTATCTATCTATCTATCTATCTATCTATCTATCTATCTATCTATCTATCTATCTATCTATCTATCTATCTATCTATCTATCTATCTATCTATCTATCTATCTATCTATCTATCTATCTATCTATCTATCTATCTATCTATCTATCTATCTATCTATCTATCTATCTATCTATCTATCTATCTATCTATCTATCTATCTATCTATCTATCTATCTATCTATCTATCTATCTATCTATCTATCTAGTTATTCTGCCTGCCTGCCATCCTGCCTGTTTGCCTCCCTACATATCTATCTATCTATCTATCTATCTATCTATCTATCTATCTATCTATCTATCTATCTATCTATCTATCTATCTATCTATCTATCTATCTATCTATCTATCTATCTATCTATCTATCTATCTATCTATCTATCTATCTATCTATCTATCTATCTATCTATCTATCTATCTATCTATCTATCTATCTATCTATCTATCTATCTATCTATCTATCTATCTATCTATCTATCTATCTATCTATCTATCTATCTATCTATCTATCTATCTATCTAGTTATTCTGCCTGCCTGCCATCCTGCCTGTTTGCCTTCCTACATATCTATCTATCTATCTATCTATCTATCTGTCTGTCTGTCTGTCTGTCTGTCTGTCTGTCTGTCTGTCTGTCTGTCTGTCTGTCTGTCTGTCTGTCTGTCTGTCTGTCTGTCTGTCTATCTATCTATCTATCTATCTATCTATCCACCTATCTCTCTCTCTCTCTCTCTCTCTCTCTCTCTCTCTCTCTCTCTCTCTATCTATCTATCTATCTATCTAGTTATTCTGCCTGCCTGCCATCCTGCCTGTTTGCCTCCCTACATATCTATCTATCTATCTATCTATCTATCTATCTATCTATCTATCTATCTATCTATCTATCTATCTATCTATCTATCTATCTATCTATCTATCTATCTATCTATCTATCTATCTATCTATCTATCTATCTATCTATCTATCTATCTATCTATCTATCTATCTATCTATCTATCTATCTATCTATCTATCTATCTATCTATCTATCTATCTATCTATCTATCTATCTATCTATCTATCTATCTATCTATCTATCTATCTATCTATCTATCTATCTAGTTATTCTGCCTGCCTGCCATCCTGCCTGTTTGCCTCCCTACATATCTATCTATCTATCTATCTATCTATCTATCTATCTATCTATCTATCTATCTATCTATCTATCTATCTATCTATCTATCTATCTATCTATCTATCTATCTATCTATCTATCTATCTATCTATCTATCTATCTATCTATCTATCTATCTATCTATCTATCTATCTATCTATCTATCTATCTATCTATCTATCTATCTATCTATCTATCTATCTATCTATCTATCTATCTATCTATCTATCTATCTATCTATCTATCTATCTAGTTATTCTGCCTGCCTGCCATCCTGCCTGTTTGCCTTCCTACATATCTATCTATCTATCTATCTATCTATCTGTCTGTCTGTCTGTCTGTCTGTCTGTCTGTCTGTCTGTCTGTCTGTCTGTCTGTCTGTCTGTCTGTCTGTCTGTCTATCTATCTATCTATCTATCTATCTATCTATCCACCTATCTCTCTCTCTCTCTCTCTCTCTCTCTCTCTCTCTCTCTCTCTCTCTCTCTCTCTCTATCTATCTATCTATCTAGTTATTCTGCCTGCCTGCCATCCTGCCTGTTTGCCTCCCTACATATCTATCTATCTATCTATCTATCTATCTATCTATCTATCTATCTATCTATCTATCTATCTATCTATCTATCTATCTATCTATCTATCTATCTATCTATCTATCTATCTATCTATCTATCTATCTATCTATCTATCTATCTATCTATCTATCTATCTATCTATCTATCTATCTATCTATCTATCTATCTATCTATCTATCTATCTATCTATCTATCTATCTATCTATCTATCTATCTATCTATCTATCTATCTATCTATCTATCTATCTATCTATCTATCTATCTATCTATCTATCTATCTATCTATCTATCTATCTATCTATCTAGTTATTCTGCCTGCCTGCCATCCTGCCTGTTTGCCTTCCTACATATCCATCTATCTATCTATCTATCTATCTGTCTGTCTGTCTGTCTGTCTGTCTGTCTGTCTGTCTGTCTGTCTGTCTGTCTGTCTGTCTGTCTGTCTGTCTGTCTGTCTGTCTGTCTGTCTATCTATCTATCTATCTATCTATCTATCTATCTATCTATCTATCTATCTATCTATCTATCTATCTATCTATCTATCTATCTATCTATCTATCTATCTATCTAGTTATTCTGCCTGCCTGCCATCCTGCCTGTTTGCCTTCCTACATATCTATCTATCTATCTATCTATCTATCTATCTATCTATCTATCTATCTATCTATCTATCTATCTATCTATCTATCTATCTATCTATCTATCTATCTATCTATCTATCTATCTAT
>JBDLLF010000113.1:77500-80000 GCA_039707465.1 Rhabdophis nuchalis
GCTCTTATCCCAAATTGTTCTTGCATACTCTCCCACTCCTTACCATCTTTATTCATTAATAATTCAGATTTTGACCAATTTACCTTTAAACCTGTCATTTCTTCAAATTCTATCAAATGTTTATTTATCCTCTTTAAATCTTTCTCTATATCTTTCAAAATAATCAAAGTGTCATCCGCATACAAATTTATCTTATATCCCTTGTAACCTTCCAACTCTTCATCTGCTTCTATCAATTTAGTCAAAACCTCCATAACTAACAAAAATAATGTTGGAGACAAGGGACATCCTTGTCTCGTGCCTGCTTCCAATTTAATCTCTTCCGTCATTGTTCCATTCACCTTTACCTTTGCACTACTTTTTTGATACAGTTTTGAAATAACATGTATAAATTTATTACCAAAGCCTAATGCCTCGATAATTACTTTTATAGTATCCCATTGTACAGAATCAAAAGCTTTAAAAATATCTAACGATATTATACCTAATTCATCTCCATTATTCTCTGCTTCATCTATAATATTCAATACTCTTCTAATTATATCACTCATATATCTACCTTTAACAAACCCTACTTGATTATAACTTATATATTTGTCTATAAAACTATTTAATCTATTACTTATAATAGCTGTAAATATTTTAGCATCTTGGTTGATTAAAGAAATAGGTCGATAGGACTCGATCCTCTCAAGATCTTTATCCGGTTTAGGAATTATAGATATTACTGTCTTATTCCATGACATCGGGACTTCTCCACCATGTAAAATTCCATTGAATAATTTTTGCAGTTTTGGTATTATTAGTTCTTTGAAATCTTTATAAAATTCAGCAGGTAATCCATCTTCTCCTGGGGTCTTCCCTAATTTTAACTCTTGTATTATTTCGTTGATTTCCTCCTGTGTTATATCTCTTTCCATCAAATCTTTGTATGTTTGATCTATTTTCATACCATATTTTCCAAGATGATTCTTCAATTTTTCTAAATCAATTGATTTCTTTAAATATAATTTTTGAAAAAAATTCCTAGCTACTTCACATTTCTCCAATCTCTTATAACACCTTGTACCTTTTTCATCTATCAGAGAACCAATTTCTCTCTTTTGAGTTTTATTTTTCGCCATCTTTGCCAATAACCTAGAATTTTTATTACTAAATTCAAAAAAATCCCTATTCAAATATCTTAAATTTTTTTTAACCAATTCAATATCTTCTTCTATCAATTTAGTTTTTAATAAGGTCAATTCCTCCAAACATTTTTTATCTTTCGTAAGTGAGAATTGGTTCTCCAATATCTTGATTTGTCTTGTATCCTGATCAATTTTAGCTTTGTATTCTCTGTATTTCCTGCTTGACAATTTAATACTTTCTCCTCTAAATATAGCTTTCATGGTATCCCAAACAATTTCAAATTTAACCTCTTCATTATCATTCAATTCCCAACTTTCCTTCCATTTTTTGAATATCCATATTTTATCCTGCTCCCTTTTGTACAATTTTTCATCATATCTCCAACCTCTTTCCTTTTTCTCAAAATTAAAATCTATCTCCATCTTAACTTCTGCATGATCAGAATCCTTAAAAATTCCCACATCTATTCTATCTACTTTATTCAGCAAATCTTTAGAAACAAAAATATAATCAATCCTTGAATAAGTATTATGTACCTTAGAACAAAAGGTATACACCCTTTCAGAGCCTTTCAACTCTCTCCAAACATCTGCCACACTGTTTTGAAACATCCATTTATTTAAAATTTCCCCTTTATTTGTTTGTCTAAAGCGGGTGGGATTATTACTATCAATTCTATCCCTAATTAGGTTAAAATCTCCCGCCACAATTACTTTCCCTTCACTTTCTGTTTCCAAAATCTTAGTAATTTTATCCAAAAATCCCTTTTGTTTTTCATTCGGTAGATATAAATTAACCAATGTCACTTTTTGCTCGTTAATATTCCCTATAATTATTAAATATCTGCCTTCCTCATCTCTAATTACTTGTTTTTTCTCAAAGTATACCCTATTTGATATCAATATCGCAACTCCTCTAGCTTTGGAAGTCCCAAAAGATTTTTCATAAATTTGCATACCTTTGATATTCATTCTATTAAAATCCTCAGATTTTTGATGAGTTTCCTGCAAAAATAATATATCTGGAGAATCCCTTTTAAACTTAAGTTCCAATCTTTTCCTTTTTATATGATTGCCTGTACCCTTCACGTTCCATGTCATTATTTTTATAAACCGCATTTAAGCGGTAACTTTTTTAATTCTGACCCCTCCTCTTCCTTTATGTGCACACCCAACACCAAACAAAAAAGACATACAAAAACATAAAACTCCACAAACAGTATATAACAAACAACATAAACATAAAACTCAAATATCAGACACAACAACCACAACAAATAACAAGCAATCTTCATCCCCCACATCCTCAATCAGATATCGCCTCTATATAAAGAGTGTGGGGGAGTGGGACGTGCCGATGGTCGGGTCAC
>JBDLLF010000115.1:0-5000 GCA_039707465.1 Rhabdophis nuchalis
TTTATCCCTCTACCTACCTACCTACCCTACCTACCTACTGTATTTCGTCCCTCTCTCTATCCCTCTACCCACCTACCTACAGTATTTCTCCCTTTCCCTATCACTCTACCTATCCACCTACCTACCTATTGTATTTCTCCCCCTCTCTCTATCCCTCTACCTACCTACCTACCTACCTACCTACCTACGTATTGTATTTCTCCACTCTCTCTCTATCCTTCTACATACATACCTACCTACTGTATTTCTCCCTCTCTCTTATTCACCTACGTACCTACCTACATAGCAACCTACTGTATTTCTCCCCCCTCTCCCTCTCTATCCCTCTACCTACCTACCTACCTACCTACCTACCTACCTACCTACCTACCTACCTACTGTATTTCTCCCTCTCTCTATCCCCCTACCTACCTACCTACCTACCGACCTACCTACCTACCTACCTACCTACCTACCTACCTACCTACTGTATTTCTCCCTCTCTCTATCCCCCTACCTACCTACCTACCTACCTACCTACCTACCTACCTACCTACCTACCTACCTACCTACCTACTGTATTTTTCCTTCTCTCTCTATCCACCTACCAACCTACCTACCTACTGTATTTCTCCCTCTCTCTATCCCTCTACCCACCTACCTACCTTTTGTATTTCTCCCCCCTCTCTCTATCCCTCTACCTACCTACCTACAGTATTTCTCCCTCTCTCTATCCCTCTACCTATCCACGTACCTACCTATTGTATTTCTCCCCCTCTCTCTATCCCTCTACCTACCTACCTACCTACCTACCTACCTACCTACCTACCTACCTACCTACATATTGTATTTCTCCCCCTCTCTCTATCCACCTACCTACCTACCTACCTACCTACCTACCTACCTACCTACCTACCTACCTATTGTATTTCTCCCACTCTCTCTCTATCCTTCTACCTACCTACCTACCTACTGTATTTCCCTCTCTCTCTCTCTTGTATCTCCTCTTGTATTTCTCCCCCTCTCTCTATCCCTCTACCTACCTATCTACCTACTGTATTTCTCCCTCTCTCTATCCCTCTACCTATCCACCTACCTACCTATTGTATTTCTCCCCCTCTCTCTATTCCTCTACCTACCTACCTACCTACCTACCTACCTACCTACCTACCTACCTACCTACCTACCTACCTACTATTGTATTTCTCCCCTCTCTCTCTATCCTACCTACCTACCTACCTACTGTATTTCTCCCTCTCTCTCTATTCACCTACCTACCTACCTACATACCTACCTTCCTACTGTATTTCTCACCCCCTCTCTCTATCCCTATACCTACCTACCTGCCTACATACCTACCTACCTACCTACCTACCTACCTACCTACCTACCTACCTACCTACTGTATTTCTCCCTCTCTCTATGCCTCTACCTACCTACCTACAGTATTTCTCCCTCTCTCTATCCCTCTACCTATCCACGTACCTACCTATTGTATTTCTCCCCCTCTCTCTATCCACCTACCTCTACCTACCTACCTACCTACCTACCTACCTATTGTATTTCTCCCCCTCTCTCTATCCACCTACCTACCTACCTATCTACCTATCTACCTACCCTACTGTATTTTTCCTTCTCTCTCTATCCACCTACCTATCTAACTACTGTATTTCTCCCTCTCTACCTATCCACGTACCTACCTATTGTATTTCTCCCCCTCTCTCTATCCATATACCTACCTACCTACCTACCTACTACTACCTACCTACCTACCTACCTACCTACCTACCTACTGTATTTCTCCCTTTCTCTATCCCTCTACCCACCTACCTACCTATTGTATTTCTCCCCCTCTCTCTATCCACCTACCTCTACCTACCTACCTACCTACCTACCTACCTACCTACCTACATACCTACATATTGTATTTCTCCCCTCTCTCTATCCACCTACCTACCTACCTATCTACCTATCTACCTACCTACTGTATTTTTCCTTCTCTCTCTATCCACCTACCTATCTAACTACTGTATTTCTCCCTCTCTACCTATCCACGTACCTACCTATTGTATTTCTCCCCCTCTCTCTATCCATATACCTACCTACCTACCTACCTACCTACCTACCTACCTACTACCTACCTACCTACCTACTGTATTTCTCCCTTTCTCTATCCCTCTACCCACCTACCTACCTATTGTATTTCTCCCCCTCTCTCTATCCACCTACCTACCTACCTACCTACCTACCTACCTACCTACCTACCTACGTATTGTATTTTCTCCCACTCTCTCTCTATCCTTCTACCTACCTACCTACCTACTGTATTTCTCTCTCTCTCTCTCTATCCCCTCTTGTATTTCTCCCCCTCTTTATCCCTCTACCTACCTACCTACAGTATTCTCCCTTCTCTATCACTCTACCTATCCACCTACCTACCTATTGTATTTCTCCCCCTCTCTCTATCCCTCTACCTACCTACCTACCTACCTACCTACCTACCTACCTACCTACCTACCTACCTACGTATTGTATTTCTCCCACTCTCTCTCTATCCTTCTAAATACATACCTACCTACTGTATTTCTCCCTCTCTCTCTATTCACTACGTACCTACCTACATACCAACCTACTGTATTTCTCCCCCCCTCTCTCTATCCCTCTACCTACCTACCTACCTACCTACCTACCTACCTACCTACCTACCTACCTACCTACCTACTGTATTTCTCCCTCTCTCTATCCCCCTACCTACCTACCTACCTACCTACCTACCTACCTACCTACTGTATTTTTCCTTCTCTCTCTATCCACCTACCTACCTACCTACCTACTGTATTTCTCCCTCTCTCTATCCCTCTACCCACCGACCTACCTTTTGTATTTCTCCCCCCTCTCTCTATCCCTCTACCTACCTACCTACAGTATTTCTCCCTCTCTCTATCCTCTACCTATCCACGTACCTACCTATTGTATTTCTCCCCCTCTCTCTAGCCACCTACCTACCTACCTATCTACCTATCTACCTACCTACTGTATTTTTCCTTCTCTCTCTATCCACCTACCTATCTAACTACTGTATTTCTCCCTCTCTACCTATCCACGTACCTACCTATTGTATTTCTCCCCCTCTCTCTATCCATATACCTACCTACCTACCTACCTACCTACCTACCTACCTACCTACCTACCTACCTACCTACCTACCTACCTACTGTATTTCTCCCTTTCTCTATCCCTCTACCCACCTACCTACCTATTGTATTTCTCCCCCTCTCTCTATCCACCTACCTACCTACCTACCTACCTACCTACCTACCTACCTACCTACCTACCTACCTACGTATTGTATTTCTCCCACTCTCTCTCTATCCTTCTACCTACCTACCTACCTACTGTATTTCTCTCTCTCTCTATCCCCCTCTTGTATTTCTCCCCCTCTCTTTATCCCTCTACCTACCTACCTACAGTATTTCTCCCTTTCTCTATCACTCTACCTATCCACCTACCTACCTATTGTATTTCTCCCCCTCTCTCTATCCCCCTACCTACCTACCTACCTACCTACCTACCTACCTACCTACCTACCTACCTACCTACCTACTGTATTTTTCCTTCTCTCTCTATCCACCTACCTACCTACCTACCTACCTACCTACCTACCTACCTACCTACCTACCTACCTACGTATTGTATTTCTCCCACTCTCTCTCTATCCTTCTACCTACCTACCTACCTACTGTATTTCTCTCTCTCTCTCTCTATCCCCCTCTTGTATTTCTCCCCCTCTCTTTATCCCTCTACCTACCTACCTACAGTATTCTCCCTTTCTCTATCACTCTACCTATCCACCTACCTACCTATTGTATTTCTCCCCTCTCTCTATCGCTCTACCTACCTACCTACCTACCTACCTACCTACCTACCTACCTACCTACCTACCTACCTACCTACGTATTGTATTTCTCCCACTCTCTATCTATCCTTCTACATACATACCTACCTACTGTATTTCTCCCTCTCTCTCTATTCACCTACGTACCTACCTACATACCAACCTACTGTATTTCTCCCCCCCTCTCTCTATCCCTCTACCTACCTACCTACCTACCTACCTACCTACCTACCTACCTACCTACCTACCTACCTACCTATCTACCTACCTACCTACCTACTGTATTTCTCCCTCTCTCTATCCCCCTACCTACCTACCTACCTACCTACCTACCTACCTACCTACCTACCTACCTACCTACCTACCTACTGTATTTTTCCTTCTCTCTCTATCCACCTACCTACCTACCTACCTACTGTATTTCTCCCTCTCTCTATCCCTCTACCCACCGACCTACCTTTTGTATTTCTCCCCCCTCTCTCTATCCCTCTACCTACCTACCTACAGTATTTCTCCCTCTCTCTATCCCTCTACCTATCCACGTACCTACCTATTGTATTTCTCCCCCTCTCTCTATCCCTCTACCTACCTACCTACCTACCTACCTGCCTACATATTGTATTTCTCCCCCTCTCTCTATCCACCTACCTACCTACCTATCTACCTATCTACCTACCTACTGTATTTTTCCTTCTCTCTCTATCCACCTACCTATCTAACTACTGTATTTCTCCCTCTCTACCTATCCACGTACCTACCTATTGTATTTCTCCCCCTCTCTCTATCCATATACCTACCTACCTACCTACCTACCTACCTACCTACCTACCTACCTACCTACCTACCTACCTACCTACCTACCTACTGTATTTCTCCCTTTCTCTATCCCTCTACCCACCTACCTACCTATTGTATTTCTCCCCCTCTCTCTATCCACCTACCTACCTACCTACCTACCTACCTACCTACCTACCTACCTACCTACGTATTGTATTTCTCCCACTCTCTCTCTATCCTTCTACCTACCTACCTACCTACTGTATTTCTCTCTCTCTCTATCCCCCTCTTGTATTTCTCCCCCTCTCTTTATCCCTCTACCTACCTACCTACAGTATTTCTCCCTTTC
>JBDLLF010000115.1:10000-32500 GCA_039707465.1 Rhabdophis nuchalis
ATTTCTCCCCCTCTCTATCCACCTACCTACCTACCTACCTACCTACCTACCTACCTATTGTATTTCTCCCCTCTCTCTATCCACCTACCTACCTACCTACCTACCTACCTACCTACCTACCTACCTACCTACGTATTGTATTTCTCCCACTCTCTCTCTATCCTTCTACCTACCTACCTACCTACTGTATTTCTCTCTCTCTCTCTCTCTATCCCCCTCTTGTATTTCTCCCCCTCTCTTTATCCCTCTACCTACCTACCTACCTACCTACCTACTGTATTTCTCCCTCTCTCTATCCTCTACCCACCTACCTACAGTATTTCTCCCTTTCCCTATCACTCAACCTATCCACCTACCTACCTATTGTATTTCTCCCCCTCTCTCTATCCCTCTACCTACCTACCTACCTACCTACCTACCTACGTATTGTATTTCTCCCACTCTCTCTCTATCCTTCTACATACATACCTACCTACTGTATTTCTCCCTCTCTCTATTCACCTACGTACCTACCTACATAGCAACCTACTGTATTTCTCCCCCCCTCTCTCTATCCCTCTACCTACCTACCTACCTACCTACCTACCTACCTACCTACCTACCTACCTACCTACTGTATTTCTCCCTCTCTCTATCCCCCTACCTACCTACCTACCTACCTACCTACCTACCTACCTACCTACCTACCTACCTACTGTATTTCTCCCTCTCTCTATCCCCCTACCTACCTACCTACCTACCTACCTACCTACCTACCTACCTACCTACCTACCTACCTACCTACCTACTGTATTTTTCCTTCTCTCTCTATCCACCTACCAACCTACCTACCTACTGTATTTCTCCCTCTCTCTATCCCTCTACCCACCTACCTACCTTTTGTATTTCTCCCCCCTCTCTCTATCCCTCTACCTACCTACCTACAGTATTTCTCCCTCTCTCTATCCCTCTACCTATCCACGTACCTACCTATTGTATTTCTCCCCCTCTCTCTATCCCTCTACCTACCTACCTACCTACCTACCTACCTACCTACATATTGTATTTCTCCCCCTCTCTCTATCCACCTACCTACCTACCTACCTACCTACCTACCTACCTATTGTATTTCTCCCACTCTCTCTCTATCCTTCTACCTACCTACCTACCTACCTACTGTATTTCTCCCTCTCTCTCTTTATCCCCCTCTTGAATTTCTCCCCCTCTCTCTATCCCTCTACCTACCTATCTACCTACTGTATTTCTCCCTCTCTCTATCCCTCTACCTATCCACCTACCTACCTATTGTATTTCTCCCCCTCTCTCTATTCCTCTACCTACCTACCTACCTACCTACCTACCTACCTACCTACCTACGTATTGTATTTCTCCCACTCTCTCTCTATCCTACCTACCTACCTACCTACTGTATTTCTCCCTCTCTCTCTATTCACCTACCTACCTACCTACCTACCTACATACCTACCTTCCTACTGTATTTCTCACCCCCTCTCTCTATCCCTATACCTACCTACCTGCCTACCTACCTACCTACCTACCTACCTACCTACCTACCTACCTACCTACCTACCTACTGTATTTCTCCCTCTCTCTATGCCTCTACCTACCTACCTACAGTATTTCTCCCTCTCTCTATCCCTCTACCTATCCACGTACCTACCTATTGTATTTCTCCCCCTCTCTCTATCACCAACCTCACCTACCTCTACCTACCTACCTACCTACCTACCTACCTACCTACCTACCTATTGTATTTCTCCCCCTCTCTCTATCCACCTACCTACCTACCTATCTACCTATCTACCTACCTACTGTATTTTTTCCTTCTCTCTCTATCCACCTACCTATCTAACTACTGTATTTCTCCCTCTCTACCTATCCACCTACCTACCTATTGTATTTCTCCCCCTCTCTCTATCCATATACCTACCTACCTACCTACCTACCTACCTACCTACCTACCTACCTACCTACTTACCTACCTACCTACCTACGTATTGTATTTCTACCACTCTCTCTCTATCCCTCTACCTACCTACCTACAGTATTTCTCCCTCTCTCTATCCTCTACCTATCCATGTACCTACCTATTGTATTTCTCCCCCTCTCTCTATCCCTCTACCTACCTACCTACCTACCTACCTACCTACCTACCTACCTACCTACCTACCTACCTACCTACCTATTGTATTTCTCCCCCTCTCTATCCACCTACCTACCTACCTACCTACCTACCTACCTACCTATTGTATTTCTCCCCTCTCTCTATCCACCTACCTACCTACCTACCTACCTACCTACCTACCTACCTACCTACCTACCTACGTATTGTATTTCTCCCACTCTCTCTCTATCCTTCTACCTACCTACCTACCTACTGTATTTCTCTCTCTCTCTCTATCCCCCTCTTGTATTTCTCCCCCTCCCTTTATCCCTCTACCCACCTACCTACAGTATTTCTCCCTCTCTCTAATCCTCTACCTATCCACCTACCTACCTATTGTATTTCTCCCCCTCTCTCTATTCCTCTACCTACCTACCTACCTACCTACCTACCTACCTACCTACCTACTTACCTACCTACCTACCTACGTATTGTATTTCTACCACTCTCTCTCTATCCCTCTACCTACCTACCTACAGTATTTCTCCCTCTCTCTATCCCTCTACCCACCTACCTACCTACCTACCTACCTAAATACCTACCTACCTACCTACCTACCTACCTACCTACCTACCTACGTATTGTATTGCTCCCAGTCTCTCTCTATCCTTCTACCTACCTACCTACCTACTGTATTTCTCCCTCCCTCTCTCTATCCCTCTACCTACCTACCTACCTACCTACTGTATTTCTCCCTCTCTCTATCCCTCTACCCACCTACCTAGCTTTTGTATTTCTCCCCCCTCTCTCTATCCCTCTACCTACCTACCTACAGTATTTCTACCTACCTACCTACCTACCTACCTACCTACCTACCTACCTACCTACCTACCTACCTATTGTATTTCTCCCCCTCTCTATCCACCTACCTACCTACCTACCTACCTACCTACCTACCTACCTACCTACCTACCTATTGTATTTCTCCCCCTCTCTCTATCCACCTACCTACCTACCCTACCTACCTACCTACCTACCTACATACCTACGTGTTGTATTTCTCCCACTCTCTCTCTATCCTTCTACCTACCTACCTACCTACTGTATTTCTCCCTCTCTCTCTCTATCCCACTCTTGTATTTCTCCCCCTCTCTCTATCCTCTACTTACCTACCTACCTACTGTATTTCTCCCTCTCTCTATCCCTCTACCCACCTACCTACAGTATTTCTCCCTCTCTCTATTCCTCTACCTATCCACCTACCTACCTATTGTATTTCTCCCCCCTCTCTCTATTCCTCTCTACCTACCTACCTACCTACCTACCTACTTACCTACCTACCTACCTACGTATTGTATTTCTACCACTCTCTCTCTATCCCTCTACCTACCTACCTACAGTATTTCTCCCTCTCTCTATCCCTCTACCTATCTATGTACCTACGTATTGTATTTCTCCCCCTCTCTCTATCCCTCTACCTACCTACCTACCTACCTACCTACCTACCTACCTACCTACCTACCTACCTACCTACCTATTGTATTTCTCCCCCTCTCTATCCACCTACCTACCTACCTACCTACCTACCTACCTACCTACCTACCTACCTATTGTATTTCTCCCCCTCTCTCTATCCACCTACCTACCTACCTACCTACCTACCTACCTACCTACCTACCTACCTACCTACCTACGTATTGTATTTCTCCCACTCTCTCTCTATCCTTCTACCTACCTACCTACCTACTGTATTTCTCTCTCTCTCTCTATCCCCCTCTTGTATTTCTCCCCCTCCCTTTATCCCTCTACCCACCTACCTACAGTATTTCTCCCTCTCTCTAATCCTCTACCTATCCACCTACCTACCTATTGTATTTCTCCCCCTCTCTCTATTCCTCTACCTACCTACCTACCTACCTACCTACTTACCTACCTACCTACCTACGTATTGTATTTCTACCACTCTCTCTCTATCCCTCTACCTACCTACCTACAGTATTTCTCCCTCTCTCTATCCCTCTACCTATCCATGTACCTACCTATTGTATTTCTCCCCCTCTCTCTATCCCTGTACCTACCTACCTACCTACCTACCTACCTACCTACCTACCTACCTATTGTATTTCTCCCCCTCTCTATCCACCTACCTACCTACCTACCTACCTACCTACCTACCTGCCTACCTACCTACCTACCTACCTACCTACCTACGTGTTGTATTTCTCCCACTCTCTCTCTATCCTTCTACCTACCTACCTACCTACCTACTGTATTTCTCCCTCTCTCTCTCTATCCCACTCTTGTATTTCTCCCCCTCTCTCTATCCCTCTACTTACCTACCTACCTACTGTATTTCTCCCTCTCTCTATCCCTCTACCCACCTACCTACAGTATTTCTCCCTCTCTCTATTCCTCTACCTATCCACCTACCTACCTATTGTATTTCTCCCCCTCTCTCTATTCCTCTACCTACCTACCTACCTACCTACCTACCTACCTACCTACCTACTTACCTACCTACCTACCTACCTACGTATTGTATTTCTACCACTCTCTCTCTATCCCTCTACCTACCTACCTACAGTATTTCTCCCTCTCTCTATCCCTCTACCTATCCATGTACCTACCTATTGTATTTCTCCCCCTCTCTCTATCCCTCTACCTACCTACCTACCTACCTACCTACCTACCTACCTACCTACCTACCTACCTACCTATTGTATTTCTCCCCCTCTCTATCCACCTACCTACCTACCTACCTACCTACCTACCTACCTACCTACCTACCTATTGTATTTCTCCCCCTCTCTATCCACCTACCTGCCTACCTACCTACCTACCTACCTACCTACCTACCTACCTACCTACCTACCTACCTACCTACGTATTGTATTTCTCCCACTCTCTCTCTATCCTTCTACCTACCTACCTACCTACTGTATTTCTCTCTCTCTCTCTCTATCCCCCTCTTGTATTTCTCCCCCTCTCTTTATCCCTCTACCTACCTACCTACCTACTGTATTTCTCCCTATCTCTATCCCTCTACCCACCTACCTACAGTATTTCTCCCTCTCTCTAATCCTCTACCTATCCACCTACCTACCTATTGTATTTCTCCCCCTCTCTCTATTCCTCTACCTACCTACCTACCTACCTACCTACCTACCTACCTACCTACTTACCTACCTACCTACCTACGTATTGTATTTTTACCACTCTCTCTCTATCCCTCTACCTACCTACCTACAGTATTTCTCCCTCTCTCTATCCCTCTACCTATCCATGTACCTACCTATTGTATTTCTCCCCCTCTCTCTATCCCTGTACCTACCTTCCTACCTACCTACCTACCTACCTACCTACCTACCTACCTACCTACCTATTGTATTTCTCCCCCTCTCTATCCACCTACCTACCTACCTACCTACCTACCTACCTACCTACCTACCTATTGTATTTCTCCCCCTCTCTCTATCCACCTACCTACCTACCTACCTACCTACCTACCTACCACCTACCTACGTATTGTATTTCTCCCACTCTCTCTCTATCCTTCTACCTACCTACCTACCTATTGTATTTCTCCCCCTCTCTATCCACCTACCTACCTACCTACCTACCTACCTACCTACCTACCTACCTACCTACCTACCTACGTATTGTATTTCTCCCACTCTCTCTCTATCCTTCTACCTACCTACCTACCTACCTACTGTATTTCTCTCTCTCTCTCTCTCTATCCCCCTCTTGTATTTCTCCCCCTCTCTTTATCCCTCTACCTACCTACCTACCTACTGTATTTCTCCCTATCTCTATCCCTCTACCCACCTACCTACAGTATTTCTCCCTCTCTCTAATCCTCTACCTATCCACCTACCTACCTATTGTATTTCTCCCCCTCTCTCTATTCCTCTACCTACCTACCTACCTACCTACCTACCTACCTACCTACCTACCTACTTACCTACCTACCTACCTACGTATTGTATTTTACCACTCTCTCTCTATCCCTCTACCTACCTACCTACAGTATTTCTCCCTCTCTCTATCCCTCTACCTATCCATGTACCTACCTATTGTATTTCTCCCCCTCTCTCTATCCCTGTACCTACCTTCCTACCTACCTACCTACCTACCTACCTACCTATTGTATTTCTCCCCTCTCTATCCACCTACCTACCTACCTACCTACCTACCTACCTACCTACCTATTGTATTTCTCCCCCTCTCTCTATCCACCTACCTACCTACCTACCTACCTACCTACCTACCTACCTACGTATTGTATTTTTACCACTCTCTCTCTATCCCTCTACCTACCTACCTACAGTATTTCTCCCTCTCTCTATCCCCTCTACCTATCCATGTACCTACCTATTGTATTTCTCCCCCTCTCTCTATCCCTGTACCTACCTTCCTACCTACCTACCTACCTACCTACCTACCTACCTACCTACCTACCTATTGTATTTCTCCCCCTCTCTATCCACCTACCTACCTACCTACCTACCTACCTACCTATTGTATTTCTCCCCCTCTCTATCCACCTACCTACCTACCTACCTACCTACCTACCTACCTACCTATTGTATTTCTCCCCCTCTCTCTATCCACCTACCTACCTACCTACCTACCTACCTACCTACCTACCTACCTACCTACGTATTGTATTTCTCCCACTCTCTCTCTATCCTTCTACCTACCTACCTACCTACTGTATTCTCTCTCTCTCTCTCTATCCCCCTCTTGTATTTCTCCCCCTCTCTTTATCCCTCTACCTACCTACCTACCTACCTACCTACCTACTGTATTTCTCCCTCTCTCTATCCCTCTACCCACCTACCTACAGTATTTCTCCCTTTCCCTATCACTCTACCTATCCACCTACCTACCTATTGTATTTCTCCCCCTCTCTCTATCCCTCTACCTACCTACCTACCTACCTACCTACCTACGTATTGTATTTCTCCCACTCTCTCTCTATCCTTCTACATACATACCTACCTACTGTATTTCTCCCTCTCTCTATTCACCTACGTACCTACCTACATAGCAACCTACTGTATTTCTCCCCCCTCTCTCTATCCCTCTACCTACCTACCTACCTACCTACCTACCTACCTACCTACCTACCTACCTACTGTATTTCTCCCTCTCTCTATCCCCCTACCTACCTACCTACCTACCGACCTACCTACCTACCTACCTACCTACCTACCTACCTACCTACCTACTGTATTTCTCCCTCTCTCTATCCCCCTACCTACCTACCTACCTACCTACCTACCTACCTACCTACCTACCTACCTACCTACCTACTGTATTTTTCCTTCTCTCTCTATCCACCTACCAACCTACCTACCTACTGTATTTCTCCCTCTCTCTATCCCTCTACCCACCTACCTACCTTTTGTATTTCTCCCCCTCTCTCTATCCCTCTACCTACCTACCTACAGTATTTCTCCCTCTCTCTATCCCTCTACCTATCCACGTACCTACCTATTGTATTTCTCCCCCTCTCTCTATCCCTCTACCTACCTACCTACCTACCTACCTACCTACCTACATATTGTATTTCTCCCCCTCTCTCTATCCACCTACCTACCTACCTACCTACCTACCTACCTACCTACCTACCTACCTATTGTATTTCTCCCACTCTCTCTCTATCCTTCTACCTACCTACCTACCTACTGTATTTCTCCCTCTCTCTCTCTATCCCCCTCTTGTATTTCTCCCTCTCTCTCTATCCCTCTACCTACCTATCTACCTACTGTATTTCTCCCTCTCTCTATCCCTCTACCTATCCACCTACCTACCTATTGTATTTCTCCCCCTCTCTCTATTCCTCTACCTACCTACCTACCTACCTACCTACCTACCTACCTACCTACCTACCTACGTATTGTATTTCTCCCACTCTCTCTCTATCCTACCTACCTACCTACCTACTGTATTTCTCCCTCTCTCTCTATTCACCTACCTACCTACCTACCTACCTACCTACATACCTACCTTCCTACTGTATTTCTCACCCCCTCTCTCTATCCCTATACCTACCTACCTGCCTACATACCTACCTACCTACCTACCTACCTACCTACCTACCTACCTACCTACCTACCTACCTACCTACCTACCTACTGTATTTCTCCCTCTCTCTATGCCTCTACCTACCTACCTACAGTATTTCTCCCTCTCTCTATCCCTCTACCTATCCACGTACCTACCTATTGTATTTCTCCCCCTCTCTCTATCCACCTACCTCTACCTACCTACCTACCTACCTACCTACCTACCTACCTACCTACCTATTGTATTTCTCCCCCTCTCTCTATCCACCTACCTATCTAACTACTGTATTTCTCCCTCTCTACCTATCCACGTACCTACCTATTGTATTTCTCCCCCTCTCTCTATCCATATACCTACCTACCTACCTACCTACCTACCTACCTACCTACCTACCTACCTACGTATTGTATTTCTCCCACTCTCTCTCTATCCTTCTACCTACCTACCTACCTACTGTATTTCTCTCTCTCTCTCTCCCCCTCTTGTATTTCTCCCCCTCTCTTTATCCCTCTACCTACCTACCTACAGTATTTCTCCCTTTCTCTATCACTCTACCTATCCACCTACCTACCTATTGTATTTCTCCCCCTCTCTCTATCCCTCTACCTACCTACCTACCTACCTACCTACCTACCTACCTACCTACGTATTGTATTTCTCCCACTCTCTCTCTATCCTTCTACATACATAGCTACCTACTGTATTTCTCCCTCTCTCTCTATTCACCTACGTACCTACCTACATACCAACCTACTGTATTTCTCCCCCCTCTCTCTATCCCTCTACCTACCTACCTACCTACCTACCTACCTACCTACCTACCTACCTACTGTATTTCTCCCTCTCTCTATCCCCCTACCTACCTACCTACCTACCTACCTACCTACCTACCTACCTACCTACCTACTGTATTTTTCCTTCTCTCTCTATCCACCTACCTACCTACCTACCTACCTACTGTATTTCTCCCTCTCTCTATCCCTCTACCCACCTACCTACCCTTTTGTATTTCTCCCCCCTCTCTCTATCCCTCTACCTACCTACCTACAGTATTTCTCCCTCTCTCTATCCCTCTACCTATCCACGTACCTACCTATTGTATTTCTCCCCCTCTCTCTATCCCTCTACCTACCTACCTACCTACCTACCTACCTACCTACCTACCTACCTACCTACCTACCTACATATTGTATTTCTCCCCCTCTATCTATCCACCTACCTACCTACCTACCTACCTACCTACCTACCTACCTACCTACCTACCTACCTACCTACCTACCTATTGTATTTCTCCCACTCTCTCTCTATCCTTCTACCTACCTACCTACCTACTGTATTTCTCCCTCTCTCTCTCTATCCCCCTCTTGTATTTCTCCCCCTCTCTCTATCCCTCTACCTACCTATCTACCTACTGTATTTCTCCCTCTCTCTATCCCTCTACCTATCCACCTACCTACCTATTGTATTTCTCCCCCTCTCTCTATTCCTCTACCTACCTACCTACCTACCTACCTACCTACCTACCTACCTACCTACCTACCTACCTACCTACCTACCTACCTACGTATTGTATTTCTCCCACTCTCTCTCTATCCTACCTACCTACCTACCTACTGTATTTCTCCCTCTCTCTCTATTCACCTACCTACCTACCTACCTACCTACCTACATACCTACCTTCCTACTGTATTTCTCACCCCCTCTCTCTATCCCTATACCTACCTACCTGCCTACCTACCTACCTACCTACCTACCTACCTACCTACCTACCTACCTACTGTATTTCTCCCTCTCTCTATGCCTCTACCTACCTACCTACAGTATTTCTCCCTCTCTCTATCCCTCTACCTATCCACGTACCTACATATTGTATTTCTCCCCCTCTCTCTATCCACCTACCTCTACCTACCTACCTACCTACCTACCTACCTACCTATTGTATTTCTCCCCCTCTCTCTATCCACCTACCTATCTAACTACTGTATTTCTCCCTCTCTACCTATCCACGTACCTACCTATTGTATTTCTCCCCCTCTCTCTATCCATATACCTACCTACCTACCTACGTATTGTATTTCTCCCACTCTCTCTCTATCCTTCTACCTACCTACCTACCTACTGTATTTCTCTCTCTCTCTCTCCCCCTCTTGTATTTCTCCCCCTCTCTTTATCCCTCTACCTACCTACCTACAGTATTTCTCCCTTTCTCTATCACTCTACCTATCCACCTACCTACCTATTGTATTTCTCCCCCTCTCTCTATCCCTCTACCTACCTACCTACCTACCTACCTACCTACCTACCTACCTACCTACCTACCTACCTACGTATTGTATTTCTCCCACTCTCTCTCTATCCTTCTACATACATAGCTACCTACTGTATTTCTCCCTCTCTCTCTATTCACCTACGTACCTACCTACATACCAACCTACTGTATTTCTCCCCCCCCCTCTCTCTATCCCTCTACCTACCTACCTACCTACCTACCTACCTACCTACCTACCTACCTACTGTATTTCTCCCTCTCTCTATCCCCCTACCTACCTACCTACCTACCTACCTACCTACCTACCTACCTACCTACCTACTGTATTTTTCCTTCTCTCTCTATCCACCTACCTACCTACCTACCTACCTACTGTATTTCTCCTCTCTCTATCCCTCTACCCACCTACCTACCTTTTGTATTTCTCCCCCCTCTCTCTATCCCTCTACCTACCTACCTACAGTATTTTCTCCCTCTCTCTATCCCTCTACCTATCCACGTACCTACCTATTGTATTTCTCCCCCTCTCTCTATCCCTCTACCTACCTACCTACCTACCTACCTACCTACCTACCTACCTACATATTGTATTTCTCCTCCTCTCTCTATCCACCTACCTACCTACCTACCTACCTACCTACCTACCTACCTACCTACCTACCTACCTACCTACCTACCTATTGTATTTCTCCCACTCTCTCTCTATCCTTCTACCTACCTACCTACCTACTGTATTTCTCCCTCTCTCTCTCTATCCCCCTCTTGTATTTCTCCCCCTCTCTCTATCCCTCTACCTACCTATCTACCTACTGTATTTCTCCCTCTCTCTATCCCTCTACCTATCCAC
Source organism: Rhabdophis nuchalis (assembly GCA_039707465.1). Lineage (NCBI taxonomy): Eukaryota > Metazoa > Chordata > Lepidosauria > Squamata > Natricidae > Rhabdophis > Rhabdophis nuchalis. Next base: position 21,296 of record JBDLLF010000115.1, read on the forward strand.
CTACCTACCTATTGTATTTCTCCCCCTCTCTCTATTCCTCTACCTACCTACCTACCTACCTACCTACCTACCTACCTACCTACCTACCTACCTACGTATTGTATTTCTCCCACTCTCTCTCTATCCTACCTACCTACCTACCTACTGTATTTCTCCCTCTCTCTCTATTCACCTACCTACCTACCTACCTACATACCTACCTTCCTACTGTATTTCTCACCCCCTCTCTCTATCCCTATACCTACCTACCTGCCTACATACCTACCTACCTACCTACCTACCTACCTACCTACCTACCTACTGTATTTCTCCCTCTCTCTATGCCTCTACCTACCTACCTACAGTATTTCTCCCTCTCTCTATCCCTCTACCTATCCACGTACCTACCTATTGTATTTCTCCCCCTCTCTCTATCCACCTACCTCTACCTACCTACCTACCTACCTACCTACCTACCTACCTACCTACCTACCTATTGTATTTCTCCCCCTCTCTCTATCCACCTACCTACCTACCTATCTACCTATCTACCTACCTACTGTATTTTTCCTTCTCTCTCTATCCACCTACCTATCTAACTACTGTATTTCTCCCTCTCTACCTATCCACGTACCTACCTATTGTATTTCTCCCCCTCTCTCTATCCATATACCTACCTACCTACCTACCTACCTACCTACCTACCTACCTACGTACCTACCTACCTACTGTATTTCTCCCTTTCTCTATCCCTCTACCCACCTACCTACCTATTGTATTTCTCCCCCTCTCTCTATCCACCTACCTACCTACCTACCTACCTACCTACCTACCTACCTACCTACCTACCTACGTATTGTATTTCTCCCACTCTCTCTCTATCCTTCTACCTACCTACCTACCTACTGTATTTCTCTCTCTCTCTCTCTATCCCCCTCTTGTATTTCTCCCCCTCTCTTTATCCCTCTACCTACCTACCTACAGTATTTCTCTCTTTCTCTATCACTCTACCTATCCACCTACCTACCTATTGTATTTCTCCCCCTCTCTCTATCCCTCTACCTACCTACCTACCTACCTACCTACCTACCTACCTACCTACCTACCTACCTACCTACCTACCTACGTATTGTATTTCTCCCACTCTCTCTCTATCCTTCTACATACATACCTACCTACTGTATTTCTCCCTCTCTCTCTATTCACCTACGTACCTACCTACATACCAACCTACTGTATTTCTCCCCCCTCTCTCTATCCCTCTACCTACCTACCTACCTACCTACCTACCTACCTACCTACCTACCTACCACCTACCTACCTACCTACCTACTGTATTTCTCCCTCTCTCTATCCCCCTACCTACCTACCTACCTACCTACCTACCTACCTACCTACCTACCTACTGTATTTTTCCTTCTCTCTCTATCCACCTACCTACCTACCTACCTACTGTATTTCTCCCTCTCTCTATCCCTCTACCCACCGACCTACCTTTTGTATTTCTCCCCCCTCTCTCTATCCCTCTACCTACCTACCTACAGTATTTCTCCCTCTCTCTATCCCTCTACCTATCCACGTACCTACCTATTGTATTTCTCCCCCTCTCTCTATCCACCTACCTACCTACCTACCTACCTACCTACCTACCTACCTACCTACCTACGTATTGTATTTCTCCCACTCTCTCTCTATCCTTCTACCTACCTACCTACCTATTGTATTTCTCCCCTCTCTATCCACCTACCTACCTACCTACCTACCTACCTACCTACCTACCTACCTACCTACCTACCTACCTACCTACCTACGTATTGTATTTCTCCCACTCTCTCTCTATCCTTCTACCTACCTACCTACCTACCTACCTACTGTATTTCTCTCTCTCTCTCTCTATCCCCCTCTTGTATTTCTCCCCCTCTCTTTATCCCTCTACCTACCTACCTACCTACTGTATTTCTCCCTATCTCTATCCCTCTACCCACCTACCTACAGTATTTCTCCCTCTCTCTAATCCTCTACCTATCCACCTACCTACCTATTGTATTTCTCCCCCTCTCTCTATTCCTCTACCTACCTACCTACCTACCTACCTACCTACCTACCTACCTACCTACCTACCTACCTACGTATTGTATTTTTACCACTCTCTCTCTATCCCTCTACCTACCTACCTACAGTATTTCTCCCTCTCTCTATCCCTCTACCTATCCATGTACCTACCTATTGTATTTCTCCCCCTCTCTCTATCCCTGTACCTACCTTCCTACCTACCTACCTACCTACCTACCTACCTACCTACCTATTGTATTTCTCCCCCTCTCTATCCACCTACCTACCTACCTACCTACCTACCTATTGTATTTCTCCCCCTCTCTATCCACCTACCTACCTACCTACCTACCTACCTACCTACCTATTGTATTTCTCCCCCTCTCTCTATCCACCTACCTACCTACCTACCTACCTACCTACCTACCTACCTACCTACGTATTGTATTTCTCCCACTCTCTCTCTATCCTTCTACCTACCTACCTACCTACTGTATTTCTCTCTCTCTCTCTCTATCCCCCTCTTGTATTTCTCCCCCTCTCTTTATCCCTCTACCTACCTACCTACCTACCTACCTACTGTATTTCTCCCTCTCTCTATCCCTCTACCCACCTACCTACAGTATTTCTCCCTTTCCCTATCACTCTACCTATCCACCTACCTACCTATTGTATTTCTCCCCCTCTCTCTATCCCTCTACCTACCTACCTACCTACCTACCTACCTACGTATTGTATTTCTCCCACTCTCTCTCTATCCTTCTACATACATACCTACCTACTGTATTTCTCCCTCTCTCTATTCACCTACGTACCTACCTACATAGCAACCTACTGTATTTCTCCCCCCTCTCTCTATCCCTCTACCTACCTACCTACCTACCTACCTACCTACCTACCTACCTACCTACCTACCTACCTACCTACCTACTGTATTTCTCCCTCTCTCTATCCCCCTACCTACCTACCTACCTACCGACCTACCTACCTACCTACCTAACCTACCTACCTACCTACCTACCTACCTACCTACCTACCTACCTACCTACTGTATTTCTCCCTCTCTCTATCCCCCTACCTACCTACCTACCTACCTACCTACCTACCTACCTACCTACCTACCTACCTACCTACCTACTGTATTTTTCCTTCTCTCTCTATCCACCTACCAACCTACCTACCTACTGTATTTCTCCCTCTCTCTATCCCTCTACCCACCTACCTACCTTTTGTATTTCTCCCCCCTCTCTCTATCCCTCTACCTACCTACCTACAGTATTTCTCCCTCTCTCTATCCCTCTACCTATCCACGTACCTACCTATTGTATTTCTCCCCCTCTCTCTATCCCTCTACCTACCTACCTACCTACCTACCTACCTACCTACATATTGTATTTCTCCCCCTCTCTCTATCCACCTACCTACCTACCTACCTACCTACCTACCTACCTACCTACCTATTGTATTTCTCCCACTCTCTCTCTATCCTTCTACCTACCTACCTACCTACTGTATTTCTCCCTCTCTCTCTTTATCCCCCTCTTGAATTTCTCCCCCTCTCTCTATCCCTCTACCTACTATCTACCTACTGTATTTCTCCTCTCTCTCTATCCCTCTACCTATCCACCTACCTACCTATTGTATTTCTCCCCCTCTCTCTATTCCTCTACCTACCTACCTACCTACCTACCTACCTACCTACCTACCTACCTACCTACCTACCTACGTATTGTATTTCTCCCACTCTCTCTCTATCCTACCTACCTACCTACCTACTGTATTTCTCCCTCTCTCTCTATTCACCTACCTACCTACATACCTACCTACATACCTACCTTCCTACTGTATTTCTCACCCCCTCTCTCTATCCCTATACCTACCTACCTGCCTACCTACCTACCTACCTACCTACCTACCTACCTACCTACTGTATTTCTCCCTCTCTCTATGCCTCTACCTACCTACCTACAGTATTTCTCCCTCTCTCTATCCCTCTACCTATCCACGTACCTACCTATTGTATTTCTCCCCCCTCTCTCTATCCACCTACCTCTACCTACCTACCTACCTACCTACCTATTGTATTTCTCCCCCTCTCTCTATCCACCTACCTACCTACCTATCTACCTATCTACCTACCTACTGTATTTTTCCTTCTCTCTCTATCCACCTACCTATCTAACTACTGTATTTCTCCCTCTCTACCTATCCACCTACCTACCTATTGTATTTCTCCCCCTCTCTCTATCCATATACCTACCTACCTACCTACCTACCTACCTACCTACCTACCTACCTACCTACTTACCTACCTACCTACCTACGTATTGTATTTCTACCACTCTCTCTCTATCCCTCTACCTACCTACCTACAGTATTTCTCCCTCTCTCTATCCCTCTACCTATCCATGTACCTACCTATTGTATTTCTCCCCCTCTCTCTATCCCTCTACCTACCTACCTACCTACCTACCTACCTACCTACCTACCTACCTACCTACCTACCTATTGTATTTCTCCCCCTCTCTATCCACCTACCTACCTACCTACCTACCTACCTACCTACCTACCTACCTATTGTATTTCTCCCCCTCTCTCTATCCACCTACCTACCTACCTACCTACCTACCTACCTACCTACCTACCTACCTACGTATTGTATTTCTCCCACTCTCTCTCTATCCTTCTACCTACCTACCTACCTACTGTATTTCTCTCTCTCTCTCTATCCCCCTCTTGTATTTCTCCCCCTCCCTTTATCCCTCTACCCACCTACCTACAGTATTTCTCCCTCTCTCTAATCCTCTACCTATCCACCTACCTACCTATTGTATTTCTCCCCCTCTCTCTATTCCTCTACCTACCTACCTACCTACCTACCTACCTACCTACCTACTTACCTACCTACCTACCTACGTATTGTATTTCTACCACTCTCTCTCTATCCCTCTACCTACCTACCTACAGTATTTCTCCCTCTCTCTATCCCTCTACCCACCTACCTACCTACCTACCTACCTACCTAAATACCTACCTACCTACCTACCTACCTACCTACCTACCTACCTACCTACCTACGTATTGTATTGCTCCCAGTCTCTCTCTATCCTTCTACCTACCTACCTACCTACTGTATTTCTCCCTCCCTCTCTCTATCCCCCTCTTGTATTTCTCCCCCTCTCTCTATCCCTCTACCTACCTACCTACCTACCTACTGTATTTCTCCCTCTCTCTATCCCTCTACCCACCTACCTAGCTTTTGTATTTCTCCCCCCTCTCTCTATCCCTCTACCTACCTACCTACAGTATTTCTACCTACCTACCTACCTACCTACCTACCTACCTACCTACCTACCTACCTACCTATTGTATTTCTCCCCCTCTCTATCCACCTACCTACCTACCTACCTACCTACCTACCTACCTACCTACCTATTGTATTTCTCCCCCTCTCTCTATCCACCTACCTACCTACCTACCTACCTACCTACCTACATACCTACGTGTTGTATTTCTCCCACTCTCTCTCTATCCTTCTACCTACCTACCTACCTACTGTATTTCTCCCTCTCTCTCTCTATCCCACTCTTGTATTTCTCCCCCTCTCTCTATCCCTCTACTTACCTACCTACCTACTGTATTTCTCCCTCTCTCTATCCCTCTACCCACCTACCTACAGTATTTCTCCCTCTCTCTATTCCTCTACCTATCCACCTACCTACCTATTGTATTTCTCCCCCTCTCTCTATTCCTCTACCTACCTACCTACCTACCTACCTACTTACCTACCTACCTACCTACGTATTGTATTTCTACCACCTCTCTCTATCCCTCTACCTACCTACCTACAGTATTTCTCCCTCTCTCTATCCCTCTACCTATCTATGTACCTACCTATTGTATTTCTCCCCCTCTCTCTATCCCTCTACCTACCTACCTACCTACCTACCTACCTACCTACCTACCTACCTACCTACCTACCTACCTATTGTATTTCTCCCCTCTCTATCCACCTACCTACCTACCTACCTACCTACCTACCTACCTACCTACCTATTGTATTTCTCCCCCTCTCTCTATCCACCTACCTACCTACCTACCTACCTACCTACCTACCTACCTACCTACCTACCTACGTATTGTATTTCTCCCACTCTCTCTCTATCCTTCTACCTACCTACCTACCTACTGTATTTCTCTCTCTCTCTCTATCCCCCTCTTGTATTTCTCCCCCTCCCTTTATCCCTCTACCCACCTACCTACAGTATTTCTCCCTCTCTCTAATCCTCTACCTATCCACCTACCTACCTATTGTATTTCTCCCCCTCTCTCTATTCCTCTACCTACCTACCTACCTACCTACCTACCTACCTACCTACCTACTTACCTACCTACCTACCTACGTATTGTATTTCTACCACTCTCTCTCTATCCCTCTACCTACCTACCTACAGTATTTCTCCCTCTCTCTATCCCTCTACCTATCCATGTACCTACCTATTGTATTTCTCCCCCTCTCTCTATCCCTGTACCTACCTACCTACCTACCTACCTACCTACCTACCTACCTACCTACCTATTGTATTTCTCCCCCTCTCTATCCACCTACCTACCTACCTACCTACCTACCTACCTACCTACCTACCTACCTACCTACATACCTACCTACCTACGTGTTGTATTTCTCCCACTCTCTCTCTATCCTTCTACCTACCTACCTACCTACTGTATTTCTCCCTCTCTCTCTCTATCCCACTCTTGTATTTCTCCCCCTCTCTCTATCCCTCTACTTACCTACCTACCTACTGTATTTCTCCCTCTCTCTATCCCTCTACCCACCTACCTACAGTATTTCTCCCTCTCTCTATTCCTCTACCTATCCACCTACCTACCTATTGTATTTCTCCCCCTCTCTCTATTCCTCTACCTACCTACCTACCTACCTATCCTACCTACCTACCTACTTACCTACCTACCTACCTACCTACGTATTGTATTTCTACCACTCTCTCTCTATCCCTCTACCTACCTACCTACAGTATTTCTCCCTCTCTCTATCCCTCTACCTATCCATGTACCTACCTATTGTATTTCTCCCCCTCTCTCTATCCCTCTACCTACCTACCTACCTACCTACCTACCTACCTACCTACCTACCTACCTATTGTATTTCTCCCCCTCTCTATCCACCTACCTACCTACCTACCTACCTACCTACCTACCTACCTACCTATTGTATTTCTCCCCCTCTCTATCCACCTACCTGCCTACCTACCTACCTACCTACCTACCTACCTACCTACCTACCTACCTACCTACGTATTGTATTTCTCCCACTCTCTCTCTATCCTTCTACCTACCTACCTACCTACTGTATTTCTCTCTCTCTCTCTCTATCCCCCTCTTGTATTTCTCCCCCTCTCTTTATCCCTCTACCTACCTACCTACCTACTGTATTTCTCCCTATCTCTATCCCTCTACCCACCTACCTACAGTATTTCTCCCTCTCTCTAATCCTCTACCTATCCACCTACCTACCTATTGTATTTCTCCCCTCTCTCTATTCCTCTACCTACCTACTACCTACCTACCTACCTACCTACTTACCTACCTACCTACCTACGTATTGTATTTTTACCACTCTCTCTCTATCCCTCTACCTACCTACCTACAGTATTTCTCCCTCTCTCTATCCCTCTACCTATCCATGTACCTACCTATTGTATTTCTCCCCCTCTCTCTATCCCTGTACCTACCTTCCTACCTACCTACCTACCTACCTACCTACCTACCTACCTACCTATTGTATTTCTCCCCCTCTCTATCCACCTACCTACCTACCTACCTACCTACCTACCTACCTATTGTATTTCTCCCCCTCTCTCTATCCACCTACCTACCTACCTACCTACCTACCTACCTACCTACCTACCTACGTATTGTATTTCTCCCACTCTCTCTCTATCCTTCTTCTACCTACCTACCTACCTATTGTATTTCTCCCCCTCTCTATCCACCTACCTACCTACCTACCTACCTACCTACCTACCTACCTACCTACCTACCTACCTATTGTATTTCTCCCACTCTCTCTCTATCCTTCTACCTACCTACCTACCTACCTACTGTATTTCTCTCTCTCTCTCTCTCTATCCCCCTCTTGTATTTCTCCCCCTCTCTTTATCCCTCTACCTACCTACCTACCTACTGTATTTCTCCCTATCTCTATCCCTCTACCCACCTACCTACAGTATTTCTCCCTCTCTCTAATCCTCTACCTATCCACCTACCTACCTATTGTATTTCTCCCCCTCTCTCTATTCCTCTACCTACCTACCTACCTACCTACCTACCTACCTACCTACCTACCTACCTACCTACCTACCTACTTACCTACCTACCTACCTACGTATTGTATTTTACCACTCTCTCTCTATCCCTCTACCTACCTACCTACAGTATTTCTCCCTCTCTCTATCCCTCTACCTATCCATGTACCTACCTATTGTATTTCTCCCCCTCTCTCTATCCCTGTACCTACCTTCCTACCTACCTACCTACCTACCTACCTACCTATTGTATTTCTCCCCCTCTCTATCCACCTACCTACCTACCTACCTACCTACCTACCTACCTATTGTATTTCTCCCCCTCTCTCTATCCACCTACCTACCTACCTACCTACCTACCTACCTACCTACCTACCTACCTACCTACGTATTGTATTTCTCCCACTCTCTCTCTATCCTTCTACCTACCTACCTACCTACTGTATTTCTCTCTCTCTCTCTCTATCCCCCTCTTGTATTTCTCCCCCTCTCTTTATCCCTCTACCTACCTACCTACCTACCTACTGTATTTCTCCCTCTCTCTATCCCTCTACCCACCTACCTACAGTATTTCTCCTTCTCTATCACTCTACCTATCCACCTACCTACCTATTGTATTTCTCCCCCTCTCTCTATCCCTCTACCTACCTACCTACCTACCTACCTACCTACCTACCTACCTACCTACCTACGTATTGTATTTCTCTCACTCTCTCTCTATCCTTCTACATACATACCTACCTACTGTATTTCTCCCTCTCTCTCTATTCACCTACGTACCTACCTACATACCAACCTACTGTATTTCTCCCCCCTCTCTCTATCCCTCTACCTACCTACCTACCTACCTACCTACCTACCTACCTACCTACCTACCTACCTACCTACCTACCTACCTACTGTATTTCTCCCTCTCTCTATCCCCCTACCTACCTACCTACCTACCTACCTACTGTATTTTTCCTTCTCTCTCTATCCACCTACCTACCTACCTACCTACTGTATTTCTCCCTCTCTCTATCCCTCTACCCACCTACCTACCTTTTGTATTTCTCCCCCCTCTCTCTATCCCTCTACCTACCTACCTACAGTATTTCTCCCTCTCTCTATCCCTCTACCTATCCACGTACCTACCTATTGTATTTCTCCCCCTCTCTCTATCCCTCTACCTACCTACCTACCTACCTACCTACCTACCTACCTACATATTGTATTTCTCCCCCTCTCTCTATCCACCTACCTACCTACCTACCTACCTACCTACCTACCTACCTACCTACCTACCTACCTATTGTATTTCTCCCACTCTCTCTCTATCCTTCTACCTACCTACCTACCTACTGTATTTCTCCCTCTCTCTCTCTATCCCCCTCTTGTATTTCTCCCCCTCTCTCTATCCCTCTACCTACCTATCTACCTACTGTATTTCTCCCTCTCTCTATCCCTCTACCTATCCACCTACCTACCTATTGTATTTCTCCCCCTCTCTCTATTCCTCTACCTACCTACCTACCTACCTACCTACCTACCTACCTACCTACCTACCTACGTATTGTATTTCTCCCACTCTCTCTCTATCCTACCTACCTACCTACCTACTGTATTTCTCCCTCTCTCTCTATTCACCTACCTACCTACCTACCTACCTACCTACATACCTACCTTCCTACTGTATTTCTCACCCCCTCTCTCTATCCCTATACCTACCTACCTGCCTACATACCTACCTACCTACCTACCTACCTACCTACCTACCTACCTACCTACCTACCTACCTACTGTATTTCTCCCTCTCTCTATGCCTCTACCTACCTACCTACAGTATTTCTCCCTCTCTCTATCCCTCTACCTATCCACGTACCTACCTATTGTATTTCTCCCCCTCTCTCTATCCACCTACCTCTACCTACCTACCTACCTACCTACCTACCTATTGTATTTCTCCCCCTCTCTCTATCCACCTACCTACCTACCTATCTACCTATCTACCTACCTACTGTATTTTTCCTTCTCTCTCTATCCACCTACCTATCTAACTACTGTATTTCTCCCTCTCTACCTATCCACCTACCTACCTATTGTATTTCTCCCCCTCTCTCTATCCATATACCTACCTACCTACCTACCTACCTACCTACCTACCTACCTACGTACCTACCTACTTACCTACCTACCTACCTACGTATTGTATTTCTACCACTCTCTCTCTATCCCTCTACCTACCTACCTACAGTATTTCTCCCTCTCTCTATCCCTCTACCTATCCATGTACCTACCTATTGTATTTCTCCCCCTCTCTCTATCCCTCTACCTACCTACCTACCTACCTACCTACCTACCTATTGTATTTCTCCCCCTCTCTATCCACCTACCTACCTACCTACCTACCTACCTACCTACCTACCTACCTATTGTATTTCTCCCCTCTCTCTATCCACCTACCTACCTACCTACCTACCTACCTACCTACCTACCTACCTACCTACCTACCTACCTACGTATTGTATTTCTCCCACTCTCTCTCTATCCTTCTACCTACCTACCTACCTACTGTATTTCTCTCTCTCTCTCTATCCCCCTCTTGTATTTCTCCCCCTCCCTTTATCCCTCTACCCACCTACCTACAGTATTTCTCCCTCTCTCTAATCCTCTACCTATCCACCTACCTACCTATTGTATTTCTCCCCCTCTCTCTATTCCTCTACCTACCTACCTACCTACCTACCTACCTACCTACCTACTTACCTACCTACCTACCTACGTATTGTATTTCTACCACTCTCTCTCTATCCCTCTACCTACCTACCTACAGTATTTCTCCCTCTCTCTATCCCTCTACCCACCT
>JBDLLF010000115.1:37500-57500 GCA_039707465.1 Rhabdophis nuchalis
CTCTCTCTCTATCCTACCTACCTACCTACCTACTGTATTTCTCCCTCTCTCTCTATTCACCTACCTACCTACCTACCTACCTACCTACCTACCTACCTACATACCTACCTTCCTACTGTATTTCTCACCCCTCTCTCTATCCCTATACCTACCTACCTGCCTACATACCTACCTACCTACCTACCTACCTACCTACCTACCTACCTACCTACCTACTGTATTTCTCCCTCTCTCTATGCCTCTACCTACCTACCTACAGTATTTCTCCCTCTCTCTATCCCTCTACCTATCCACGTACCTACCTATTGTATTTCTCCCCCTCTCTCTATCCACCTACCTCTACCTACCTACCTACCTACCTACCTACCTACCTACCTACCTACCTATTGTATTTCTCCCCCTCTCTCTATCCACCTACCTATCTAACTACTGTATTTCTCCCTCTCTACCTATCCACGTACCTACCTATTGTATTTCTCCCCCTCTCTCTATCCATATACCTACCTACCTACCTACCTACCTACCTACCTACCTACCTACCTACCTACGTATTGTATTTCTCCCACTCTCTCTCTATCCTTCTACCTACCTACCTACCTACTGTATTTCTCTCTCTCTCTCTCCCCCTCTTGTATTTCTCCCCCTCTCTTTATCCCTCTACCTACCTACCTACAGTATTTCTCCCTTTCTCTATCACTCTACCTATCCACCTACCTACCTATTGTATTTCTCCCCCTCTCTCTATCCCTCTACCTACCTACCTACCTACCTACCTACCTACCTACCTCCTACGTATTGTATTTCTCCCACTCTCTCTCTATCCTTCTACATACATAGCTACCTACTGTATTTCTCCCTCTCTCTCTATTCACCTACGTACCTACCTACATACCAACCTACTGTATTTCTCCCCCCTCTCTCTATCCCTCTACCTACCTACCTACCTACCTACCTACCTACCTACCTACCTACCTACCTACCTACCCTACTGTATTTCTCCCTCTCTCTATCCCCCTACCTACCTACCTACCTACCTACCTACCTACCTACCTACCCACCTACCTACCTACCTACCTACTGTATTTTTCCTTCTCTCTCTATCCACCTACCTACCTACCTACCTACCTACTGTATTTCTCCCTCTCTCTATCCCTCTACCCACCTACCTACCTTTTGTATTTCTCCCCCCTCTCTCTATCCCTCTACCTACCTACCTACAGTATTTCTCCCTCTCTCTATCCCTCTACCTATCCACGTACCTACCTATTGTATTTCTCCCCCTCTCTCTATCCCTCTACCTACCTACCTACCTACCTACCTACCTACCCCTACCTACCTACCTACATATTGTATTTCTCCCCCTCTCTCTATCCACCTACCTACCTACCTACCTACCTACCTACCTACCTACCTACCTACCTACCTACCTACCTACCTACCTACCTATTGTATTTCTCCCACTCTCTCTCTATCCTTCTACCTACCTACCTACCTACTGTATTTCTCCCTCTCTCTCTCTATCCCCCTCTTGTATTTCTCCCCCTCTCTCTATCCCTCTACCTACCTATCTACCTACTGTATTTTCTCCCTCTCTCTATCCCTCTACCTATCCACCTACCTACCTATTGTATTTCTCCCCCTCTCTCTATTCCTCTACCTACCTACCTACCTACCTACCTACCTACCTACCTACCTACCTACCTACCTACGTATTGTATTTCTCCCACTCTCTCTCTATCCTACCTACCTACCTACCTACTGTATTTCTCCCTCTCTCTCTATTCACCTACCTACCTACCTACCTACCTACCTACATACCTACCTTCCTACTGTATTTCTCACCCCCTCTCTCTATCCCTATACCTACCTACCTGCCTACATACCTACCTACCTACCTACCTACCTACCTACCTACCTACCTACTGTATTTCTCCCTCTCTCTATGCCTCTACCTACCTACCTACAGTATTTCTCCCTCTCTCTATCCCTCTACCTATCCACGTACCTACATATTGTATTTCTCCCCCTCTCTCTATCCACCTACCTCTACCTACCTACCTACCTACCTACCTACCTACCTACCTACCTACCTACCTACCTATTGTATTTCTCCCCCTCTCTCTATCCACCTACCTATCTAACTACTGTATTTCTCCCTCTCTACCTATCCACGTACCTACCTATTGTATTTCTCCCCCTCTCTCTATCCATATACCTACCTACCTACCTACGTATTGTATTTCTCCCACTCTCTCTCTATCCTTCTACCTACCTACCTACCTACTGTATTTCTCTCTCTCTCTCTCCCCCTCTTGTATTTCTCCCCCTCTCTTTATCCCTCTACCTACCTACCTACAGTATTTCTCCCTTTCTCTATCACTCTACCTATCCACCTACCTACCTATTGTATTTCTCCCCCTCTCTCTATCCCTCTACCTACCTACCTACCTACCTACCTACCTACCTACCTACCTACCTACGTATTGTATTTCTCCCACTCTCTCTCTATCCTTCTACATACATAGCTACCTACTGTATTTCTCCCTCTCTCTCTATTCACCTACGTACCTACCTACATACCAACCTACTGTATTTCTCCCCCCCTCTCTCTATCCCTCTACCTACCTACCTACCTACCTACCTACCTACCTACCTACCTACCTACTGTATTTCTCCCTCTCTCTATCCCCCTACCTACCTACCTACCTACCTACCTACCTACCTACCTACCTACCTACCTACTGTATTTTTCCTTCTCTCTCTATCCACCTACCTACCTACCTACCTACCTACTGTATTTCTCCCTCTCTCTATCCCTCTACCCACCTACCTACCTTTTGTATTTCTCCCCCCTCTCTCTATCCCTCTACCTACCTACCTACAGTATTTCTCCCTCTCTCTATCCCTCTACCTATCCACGTACCTACCTATTGTATTTCTCCCCTCTCTCTATCCCTCTACCTACCTACCTACCTACCTACCTACCTACCTACCTACCTACCTACATATTGTATTTCTCCCCCTCTCTCTATCCACCTACCTACCTACCTACCTACCTACCTACCTACCTACCTACCTACCTACCTATTGTATTTCTCCCACTCTCTCTCTATCCTTCTACCTACCTACCTACCTACTGTATTTCTCCCTCTCTCTCTCTATCCCCCTCTTGTATTTCTCCCCCTCTCTCTATCCCTCTACCTACCTATCTACCTACTGTATTTCTCCCTCTCTCTATCCCTCTACCTATCCACCTACCTACCTATTGTATTTCTCCCCCTCTCTCTATTCCTCTACCTACCTACCTACCTACCTACCTACCTACCTACCTACCTACCTACCTACCTACGTATTGTATTTCTCCCACTCTCTCTCTATCCTACCTACCTACCTACCTACTGTATTTCTCCCTCTCTCTCTATTCACCTACCTACCTACCTACCTACATACCTACCTTCCTACTGTATTTCTCACCCCCTCTCTCTATCCCTATACCTACCTACCTGCCTACATACCTACCTACCTACCTACCTACCTACCTACCTACCTACTGTATTTCTCCCTCTCTCTATGCCTCTACCTACCTACCTACAGTATTTCTCCCTCTCTCTATCCCTCTACCTATCCACGTACCTACCTATTGTATTTCTCCCCCTCTCTCTATCCACCTACCTCTACCTACCTACCTACCTACCTACCTACCTACCTACCTACCTACCTACCTACCTATTGTATTTCTCCCCCTCTCTCTATCCACCTACCTACCTACCTATCTACCTATCTACCTACCTACTGTATTTTTCCTTCTCTCTCTATCCACCTACCTATCTAACTACTGTATTTCTCCCTCTCTACCTATCCACGTACCTACCTATTGTATTTCTCCCCCTCTCTCTATCCATATACCTACCTACCTACCTACCTACCTACCTACCTACCTACCTACCTACCTACCTACCTACCTACCTACCTACCTACTGTATTTCTCCCTTTCTCTATCCCTCTACCCACCTACCTACCTATTGTATTTCTCCCCCTCTCTCTATCCACCTACCTACCTACCTACCTACCTACCTACCTACCTACCTACCTACCTACCTACGTATTGTATTTCTCCCACTCTCTCTCTATCCTTCTACCTACCTACCTACCTACTGTATTTCTCTCTCTCTCTCTCTATCCCCCTCTTGTTTTTCTCCCCCTCTCTTTATCCCTCTACCTACCTACCTACAGTATTTCTCTCTTTCTCTATCACTCTACCTATCCACCTACCTACCTATTGTATTTCTCCCCCTCTCTCTATCCCTCTACCTACCTACCTACCTACCTACCTACCTACCTACCTACCTACCTACCTACCTACCTACCTACCTACCTACGTATTGTATTTCTCCCACTCTCTCTCTATCCTTCTACATACATACCTACCTACTGTATTTCTCCCTCTCTCTCTATTCACCTACGTACCTACCTACATACCAACCTACTGTATTTCTCCCCCCTCTCTCTATCCCTCTACCTACCTACCTACCTACCTACCTACCTACCTACCTACCTACCTACCTACCTACCTACCTACTGTATTTCTCCCTCTCTCTATCCCCCTACCTACCTACCTACCTACCTACCTACCTACCTACCTACCTACCTACTGTATTTTTCCTTCTCTCTCTATCCACCTACCTACCTACCTACCTACTGTATTTCTCCCTCTCTCTATCCCTCTACCCACCGACCTACCTTTTGTATTTCTCCCCCCTCTCTCTATCCCTCTACCTACCTACCTACAGTATTTCTCCCTCTCTCTATCCCTCTACCTATCCACGTACCTACCTATTGTATTTCTCCCCCTCTCTCTATCCACCTACCTACCTACCTATCTACCTATCTACCTACCTACTGTATTTTTCCTTCTCTCTCTATCCACCTACCTATCTAACTACTGTATTTCTCCCTCTCTACCTATCCACGTACCTACCTATTGTATTTCTCCCCCTCTCTCTATCCATATACCTACCTACCTACCTACCTACCTACCTACCTACCTACCTACCTACCTACTGTATTTCTCCCTTTCTCTATCCCTCTACCCACCTACCTACCTATTGTATTTCTCCCCCTCTCTCTATCCACCTACCTACCTACCTACCTACCTACCTACCTACCTACCTACCTACCTACCTACGTATTGTATTTCTCCCACTCTCTCTCTATCCTTCTACCTACCTACCTACCTACCTACTGTATTTCTCTCTCTCTCTCTCTATCCCCCTCTTGTATTTCTCCCCCTCTCTTTATCCCTCTAACTACCTACCTACAGTATTTCTCCCTTTCTCTATCACTCTACCTATCCACCTACCTACCTATTGTATTTCTCCCCCTCTCTCTATCCCTCTACCTACCTACCTACCTACCTACCTACCTACCTACCTACCTACCTACCTACCTACCTACCTACGTATTGTATTTCTCCCACTCTCTCTCTATCCTTCTACATACATACCTACCTACTGTATTTCTCCCTCTCTCTCTATTCACCTACGTACCTACCTACATACCAACCTACTGTATTTCTCCCCCCCTCTCTCTATCCCTCTACCTACCTACCTACCTACCTACCTACCTACCTACCTACCTACCTACCTACCTACCTACTGTATTTCTCCCTCTCTCTATCCCCCTACCTACCTACCTACCTACCTACCTACCTACCTACCTACCTACCTACCTACCTACCTACTGTATTTTTCCTTCTCTCTCTATCCACCTACCTACCTACCTACCTACCTACTGTATTTCTCCCTCTCTCTATCCCTCTACCCACCGACCTACCTTTTGTATTTCTCCCCCCTCTCTCTATCCCTCTACCTACCTACCTACAGTATTTCTCCCTCTCTCTATCCCTCTACCTATCCACGTACCTACCTATTGTATTTCTCCCCCTCTCTCTATCCCTCTACCTACCTACCTACCTACCTACCTACATATTGTATTTCTCCCCCTCTCTCTATCCACCTACCTACCTACCTACCTACCTACCTACCTACCTACCTACCTATTGTATTTCTCCCACTCTCTCTCTATCCTTCTACCTACCTATCTACCTACTGTATTTCTCCCTCTGTCTATCCCTCTACCTATCCACCTACCTACCTATTGTATTTCTCCCCCTCTCTCTATTCCTCTACCTACCTACCTACCTACCTACGTACCTACCTACCTACCTACCTACCTACGTATTGTATTTCTCCCACTCTCTCTCTATCCTACCTACCTACCTACCTACCTACTGTATTTCTCCCTCTCTCTCTCTATCCCCCTCTTGTATTTCTCCCCCTCTCTCTATCCCTCTACCTACCTACTATCCCTCTACCTACCTATCTACCTACTGTTATTTCTCCCTCTCTCTATCCTCTACCTATCCACCTACCTACCTATTGTATTTCTCCCCCTCTCTCTATTCCTCTACCTACCTACCTACCTACCTACGTACCTACCTACCTACCTACCTACCTACGTATTGTATTTCTCCCACTCTCTCTCTATCCTACCTACCTACCTACCTACTGTATTTCTCCCTCTCTCTCTATTCACCTACCTACCTACCTACATACCTACCTACCTACTGTATTTCTCACCCCCTCTCTCTATCCCTCTACCTACCTACCTACCTACCTACCTATCTACCTACCTACCTACCTACCTACCTACTGTATTTCTCCCTCTCTCTATGCCTCTACCTACCTACCTACAGTATTCTCCCTCTCTCTATCCCTCTACCTATCCACGTACCTACCTTTTGTATTTCTCCCCCTCTCTCTATCCACCTACCTCTACCTACCTACCTACCTACCTACCTACCTACCTACCTACCTACCTACCTAACCTATTGTATTTCTCCCCCTCTCTCTATCCACCTACCTACCTACCTATCTACCTATCTACCTACCTACTGTATTTTTCCTTCTCTCTCTATCCACCTACCTATCTAACTACTGTATTTCTCCCTCTCTACCTATCCACGTACCTACCTATTGTATTTCTCCCCTCTCTCTATCCATATACCACCTACCTACCTACCTACCTACCTCTACCTACCTACACCTACCTACTGTATTTCTCCCTTTCTCTATCCCTCTACCCACCTACCTACCTATTGTATTTCTCCCCCTCTCTCTATCCACCTACCTACCTACCTACCTCCACACCCTACCTACCTACCTACGTATTGTATTTCTCCCACTCTCTCTCTATCCTTCTACCTACCTACCTACCTACCTACTGTATTTCTCTCTCTCTCTCTCTATCCCCCTCTTGTATTTCTCCCCCTCTCTTTATCCCTCTACCTACCTACCTACAGTATTTCTCCCTTTCTCTATCACTCTACCTATCCACCTACCTACCTATTGTATTTCTCCCCCTCTCTCTATCCCTCTACCTACCTACCTACATACCTACCTACCTACCTACCTACCTACCTACCTACCTACGTATTGTATTTCTCCCACTCTCTCTCTATCCTTCTACATACATACCTACCTGCTGTATTTCTCCCTCTCTCTCTATTCACCTACGTACCTACCTACATACCAACCTACTGTATTTCTCCCCCCCTCTCTCTATCCCTCTACCTACCTACCTACCTACCTACCTACCTACCTACCTACCTACCTACCTACCTACCTACCTACCTACCTACCTACCTACTGTATTTCTCCCTCTCTCTATCCCCCTACCTACCTACCTACCTACCTACCTACCTACCTACCTACCTACCTACCTACCTACCTACTGTATTTTTCCTTCTCTCTCTATCCACCTACCTACCTACCTACCTACCTACTGTATTTCTCCCTCTCTCTATCCCTCTACCCACCGACCTACCTTTTGTATTTCTCCCCCCTCTCTCTATCCCTCTACCTACCTACCTACAGTATTTCTCCCTCTCTCTATCCCTCTACCTATCCACGTACCTACCTATTGTATTTCTCCCCCTCTCTCTATCCCTCTACCTACCTACCTACCTACATATTGTATTTCTCCCCCTCTCTCTATCCACCTACCTACCTACCTACCTACCTACCTACCTACCTACCTACCTACCTATTGTATTTCTCCCACTCTCTCTCTATCCTTCTACCTACCTACCTACCTACTGTATTTCTCCCTCTCTCTCTCTATCCCCCTCTTGTATTTCTCCCCCTCTCTCTATCCCTCTACCTACCTATCTACCTACTGTATTTCTCCCTCTCTCTATCCCTCTACCTATCCACCTACCTACCTATTGTATTTCTCCCCTCTCTCTATTCCTCTACCTACCTACCTACCTACCTACGTACCTACCTACCTACCTACCTACCTACCTACCTACGTATTGTATTTCTCCCACTCTCTCTCTATCCTACCTACCTACCTACCTACTGTATTTCTCCCTCTCTCTCTATTCACCTACCTACCTACCTACATACCTACCTACCTACTGTATTTCTCACCCCCTCTCTCTATCCCTCTACCTACCTACCTACCTACCTACCTACCTATCTACCTACCTACCTACCTACCTACCTACTGTATTTCTCCCTCTCTCTATGCCTCTACCTACCTACCTACAGTATTTCTCCCTCTCTCTATCCCTCTACCTATCCACGTACCTACCTTTTGTATTTCTCCCCCTCTCTCTATCCACCTACCTCTACCTACCTACCTACCTACCTACCTATTGTATTTCTCCCCCTCTCTCTATCCACCTACCTACCTACCTATCTACCTATCTACCTACCTACTGTATTTTTCCTTCTCTCTCTATCCACCTACCTATCTAACTACTGTATTTCTCCCTCTCTACCTATCCACGTACCTACCTATTGTATTTCTCCCCCTCTCTCTATCCACCTACCTACCTACCTATCTACCTATCTACCTACCTACTGTATTTTCCTTCTCTCTCTATCCACCTACCTATCTAACTACTGTATTTCTCCCTCTCTACCTATCCACGTACCTACCTATTGTATTTCCTCCCCTCTCTCTATCCATATACCTACCTACCTACCTACCTACTGTATTTCTCCCTTTCTCTATCCCTCTACCCACCTACCTACCTATTGTATTTCTCCCCCTCTCTCTATCCACCTACCTACCTACCTACCTACCTACCTACCTACCTACCTACCTACCTACCTACGTATTGTATTTCTCCCACTCTCTCTCTATCCTTCTACCTACCTACCTACCTACCTACTGTATTTCTCTCTCTCTCTCTCTATCCCCCTCTTGTATTTCTCCCCCTCTCTTTATCCCTCTAACTAGCTACCTACAGTATTTCTCCCTTTCTCTATCACTCTACCTATCCACCTACCTACCTATTGTATTTCTCCCCCTCTCTCTATCCCTCTACCTACCTACCTACCTACCTACCTACCTACCTACCTACCTACCTACCTACCTACCTACCTACCTACGTATTGTATTTCTCCCACTCTCTCTCTATCCTTCTACATACATACCTACCTACTGTATTTCTCCCTCTCTCTCTATTCACCTACGTACCTACCTACATACCAACCTACTGTATTTCTCCCCCCCTCCCTCTACTCTCTATCCCTCTACCTACCTACCTACCTACCTACCTACCTACCTACCTACCTACCTACCTACCTACCTACCTACCTACCTACTGTATTTCTCCCTCTCTCTATCCCCCTACCTACCTACCTACCTACCTACCTACCTACCTACCTACCTACCTACCTACCTACCTACCTACTGTATTTTTCCTTCTCTCTCTATCCACCTACCTACCTACCTACCTACCTACTGTATTTCTCCCTCTCTCTATCCCTCTACCCACCGACCTACCTTTTGTATTTCTCCCCCCTCTCTCTATCCCTCTACCTACCTACCTACAGTATTTCTCCCTCTCTCTATCCCTCTACCTATCCACGTACCTACCTATTGTATTTCTCCCCCTCTCTCTATCCCTCTACCTACCTACCTACCTACCTACCTACATATTGTATTTCTCCCCCTCTCTCTATCCACCTACCTACCTACCTACCTACCTACCTACCTACCTACCTACCTATTGTATTTCTCCCACTCTCTCTCTATCCTTCTACCTACCTATCTACCTACTGTATTTCTCCCTCTCTCTATCCCTCTACCTATCCACCTACCTACCTATTGTATTTCTCCCCTCTCTCTATTCCTCTACCTACCTACCTACCTACCTACGTACCTACCTACCTACCTACCTACCTACGTATTGTATTTCTCCCACTCTCTCTCTATCCTACCTACCCTACCTACCTACCTACTGTATTTCTCCCTCTCTCTCTCTATCCCCCTCTTGTATTTCTCCCCCTCTCTCTATCCCTCTACCTACCTATCTACCTACTGTATTTCTCCCTCTCTCTATCCCTCTACCTATCCACCTACCTACCTATTGTATTTCTCCCCCTCTCTCTATTCCTCTACCTACCTACCTACCTACCTACGTACCTACCTACCTACCTACCTACCTACGTATTGTATTTCTCCCACTCTCTCTCTATCCTACCTACCTACCTACCTACTGTATTTCTCCCTCTCTCTCTATTCACCTACCTACCTACCTACATACCTACCTACCTACTGTATTTCTCACCCCCTCTCTCTATCCCTCTACCTACCTACCTACCTACCTACCTATCTACCTACCTACCTACCTACCTACCTACTGTATTTCTCCCTCTCTCTATGCCTCTACCTACCTACCTACAGTATTTCTCCCTCTCTCTATCCCTCTACCTATCCACGTACCTACCTTTTGTATTTCTCCCCCTCTCTCTATCCACCTACCTCTACCTACCTACCTACCTACCTACCTACCTACCTACCTACCTACCTATTGTATTTCTCCCCCTCTCTCTATCCACCTACCTACCTACCTATCTACCTATCTACCTACCTACTGTATTTTTCCTTCTCTCTCTATCCACCTACCTATCTAACTACTGTATTTCTCCCTCTCTACCTATCCACGTACCTACCTATTGTATTTCTCCCCCTCTCTCTATCCATATACCTACCTACCTACCTACCTACCTACCTACCTACCTACCTACCTACCTACCTACCTACTGTATTTCTCCCTTTCTCTATCCCTCTACCCACCTACCTACCTATTGTATTTCTCCCCCTCTCTCTATCCACCTACCTACCTACCTACCTACCTACCTACCTACCTACCTACCTACCTACCTACGTATTGTATTTCTCCCACTCTCTCTCTATCCTTCTACCTACCTACCTACCTACCTACTGTATTTCTCTCTCTCTCTCTCTATCCCCCTCTTGTATTTCTCCCCCTCTCTTTATCCCTCTACCTACCTACCTACAGTATTTCTCCCTTTCTCTATCACTCTACCTATCCACCTACCTACCTATTGTATTTCTCCCCCTCTCTCTATCCCTCTACCTACCTACCTACATACCTACCTACCTACCTACCTACCTACCTACCTACCTACCTACCTACCTACCTACCTACGTATTGTATTTCTCCCACTCTCTCTCTATCCTTCTACATACATACCTACCTGCTGTATTTCTCCCTCTCTCTCTATTCACCTACGTACCTACCTACATACCAACCTACTGTATTTCTCCCCCCCTCTCTCTATCCCTCTACCTACCTACCTACCTACCTACCTACCTACCTACCTACCTACCTACCTACCTACCTACCTACCTACCTACCTACCTACTGTATTTCTCCCTCTCTCTATCCCCCTACCTACCTACCTACCTACCTACCTACCTACCTACCTACCTACCTACCTACCTACCTACTGTATTTTTCCTTCTCTCTCTATCCACCTACCTACCTACCTACCTACCTACTGTATTTCTCCCTCTCTCTATCCCTCTACCCACCGACCTACCTTTTGTATTTCTCCCCCCTCTCTCTATCCCTCTACCTACCTACCTACAGTATTTCTCCCTCTCTCTATCCCTCTACCTATCCACGTACCTACCTATTGTATTTCTCCCCCTCTCTCTATCCCTCTACCTACCTACCTACCTACATATTGTATTTCTCCCCCTCTCTCTATCCACCTACCTACCTACCTACCTACCTACCTACCTACCTACCTACCTATTGTATTTCTCCCACTCTCTCTCTATCCTTCTACCTACCTACCTACCTACTGTATTTCTCCCTCTCTCTCTCTATCCCCCTCTTGTATTTCTCCCCCTCTCTCTATCCCTCTACCTACCTATCTACCTACTGTATTTCTCCCTCTCTCTATCCCTCTACCTATCCACCTACCTACCTATTGTATTTCTCCCCCTCTCTCTATTCCTCTACCTACCTACCTACCTACCTACGTACCTACCTACCTACCTACCTACCTACGTATTGTATTTCTCCCACTCTCTCTCTATCCTACCTACCTACCTACCTACTGTATTTCTCCCTCTCTCTCTATTCACCTACCTACCTACCTACATACCTACCTACCTACTGTATTTCTCACCCCCTCTCTCTATCCCTCTACCTACCTACCTACCTACCTACCTACCTACCTATCTACCTACCTACCTACCTACCTACCTACTGTATTTCTCCCTCTCTCTATGCCTCTACCTACCTACCTACAGTATTTCTCCCTCTCTCTATCCCTCTACCTATCCACGTACCTACCTTTTGTATTTCTCCCCCTCTCTCTATCCACCTACCTCTACCTACCTACCTACCTACCTACCTACCTATTGTATTTCTCCCCCTCTCTCTATCCACCTACCTACCTACCTATCTACCTATCTACCTACCTACTGTATTTTTCCTTCTCTCTCTATCCACCTACCTATCTAACTACTGTATTTCTCCCTCTCTACCTATCCACGTACCTACCTATTGTATTTTCCCCCTCTCTCTATCCATATACCTACCTACCTACCTACCTACCTACCTACCTACCTACCTACCTACCTACCTACTGTATTTCTCCCTTTCTCTATCCCTCTACCCACCTACATACCTATTGTATTTCTCCCCCTCTGTCTATCCCTGTACCAACCTACCTACCAACCTTCCTACCTACCTACCTACCTACCTACCTACCTACCTACCTACCTACCTACCTACCTACCTACTTACTGTATTTCTCCCTCTATTCCTCTACCTACCTACCTATTTACTTTATTTCGCCCTCTCTCTTGCTCTCTATCCCTCTACTTACCTACCTACCTACCTACCTACCTACCTACCTACCTACCTACCTATCGACCGACCGTATTTCTTGTTCTATCCACCTACCTACCTACCTACCTACCTACCTACCTACCTACCTACCTACCTACCTACTATATTTCTCCCTCTCTCTATCCCTCCACCTACCTACCTACCTACTTACCTACCTACCTACCTAACAACCTACCTACTGTATTTCTCCCTCTATTCCTCTACCTACCTACCTACCTACCTACCTACCTACCTACCTACCTACCTACCTACCAACCTACCTATTGTATTGCTCCGTCTCCCTCTATTCCTCTACCTACCTACCTACCTATTGTATTTCGCACTCTCTCTCTCTATCCCCCTACCTACCAACCTACCTACTATATTTCTCCCTCTCTCTCTCTATCCCCCTACCTACCTACCTACCTACCTACCTACCTACCTACCTACCTACCTACCTACCTACCTACCTACCTACCTACCTACTGTATTTCTCCCTCTCTCTATCCCTCCACCTACCTACCTACCTACTTACCTACCTATCTACCAACCTACCTACTGTATTTCTCCCTCTATTCCTCTACCTACCTACCTACCTACCTACCTACCTACCTACCTACCTACCTATTGTATTTCTCCCTCTATTCCTCTACCTACCTACCTACTGTATTTCGCCCTCTCTCTCTCTATCCCTCCACCTACCTACCTACCTACCTACTGTATTTCTCCCTCTCCCTCTCTTTCCAGCTACCTACCTACCTACCTACCTACTTACTTATTGTATTTCTCCCTCTATCCCTCTACCTACCTACCAACCTACCTACCTACTTACTGTATTTCTCCCTCTATTCCTCTACCTACCTACCTAACTACTGTATTTCGCCCTCTCTCTCTCTATCCGTCCACCTACCGAACTACCAACTGTATTTCTCCCTCTCCCTCTCTTTCCAGCTAGCTAGCTAGCTAGCTAGCTACCTACCTACCTACCTACCTACCTACCTACCTACCGACCTACCTACTTACTGTATTTCTCCCTCTATCCCTCTACCTACCTACCTACCTACCAACCTACCTACCTACCTACCTACCTACTGTATTTCTCCCTCTATTCCTCTACCTACCTACCTACCTACCTACCTACCAACCAACCTACTGCATTCCTCCCTCTCTCTCTATCACTCTACATACCTACCTACTGTATTTCTCCCTCTCTCTCTCTGTCCACCTACCTACCTACTTTATTTCTCCCTCTCCCTCCCTATACCTCTACCTCCTACCTAACTGCCTACCTATCTACCTACTGTATTTCTCCGTTTCCCTCTCTCTACCTACCTACCTACCTACCTACCTACCTACTGTATTTCTCCCTCTCTCTATCCCTCCACATACCTACCCACCTACTTACCTAACTACCAACTATATTTCTCCCTCTCTCTCTCTATCCTTCTACCTACCTACCTACCTACTGTATTTCTCCCTCTCTCTCTCTATCCCCCTCTTGTATTTCTCCCCCTCTCTCTATCCCTCTACCTACCTATCTACCTACTGTATTTCTCCCTCTCTCTATCCCTCTACCTATCCACCTACCTACCTATTGTATTTCTCCCCCTCTCTCTATTCCTCTACCTACCTACCTACCTACCTACCTACCTACGTACCTACCTACCTACCTACGTATTGTATTTCTCCCACTCTCTCTCTATCCTACCTACCTACCTACCTACTGTATTTCTCCCTCTCTCTCTATTCACCTACCTACCTACCTACATACCTACCTACCTACTGTATTTCTCACCCCCTCTCTCTATCCCTCTACCTACCTACCTACCTACCTACCTACCTACCTATCTACCTACCTACCTACCTACCTACCTACTGTATTTCTCCCTCTCTCTATGCCTCTACCTACCTACCTACAGTATTTCTCCCTCTCTCTATCCCTCTACCTATCCACGTACCTACCTTTTGTATTTCTCCCCCTCTCTCTATCCACCTACCTCTACCTACCTACCTACCTACCTACCTACCTATTGTATTTCTCCCCCTCTCTCTATCCACCTACCTACCTACCTATCTACCTATCTACCTACCTACTGTATTTTTCCTTCTCTCTCTATCCACCTACCTATCTAACTACTGTATTTCTCCCTCTCTACCTATCCACGTACCTACCTATTGTATTTCTCCCCCTCTCTCTATCCATATACCTACCTACCTACCTACCTACCTACCTACCTACCTACCTACCTACCTACCTACTGTATTTCTCCCTTTCTCTATCCCTCTACCCACCTACCTACCTATTGTATTTCTCCCCCTCTCTCTATCCACCTACCTACCTACCTACCTACCTACCTACCTACCTACCTACGTATTGTATTTCTCCCACTCTCTCTCTATCCTTCTACCTACCTACCTACCTACCTACTGTATTTCTCTCTCTCTCTCTCTATCCCCCTCTTGTATTTCTCCCCCTCTCTTTATCCCTCTACCTACCTACCTACAGTATTTCTCCCTTTCTCTATCACTCTACCTATCCACCTACCTACCTATTGTATTTCTCCCCCTCTCTCTATCCCTCTACCTACCTACCTACCTACCTACCTACCTACCTACCTACCTACCTACCTACCTACCTACGTATTGTATTTCTCCCACTCTCTCTCTATCCTTCTACATACATACCTACCTACTGTATTTCTCCCTCTCTCTCTATTCACCTACGTACCTACCTACATACCAACCTACTGTATTTCTCCCCCCTCTCTCTATCCCTCTACCTACCTACCTACCTACCTACCTACCTACCTACCTACCTACCTACCTACCTACCTACCTACCTACCTACCTACTGTATTTCTCCCTCTCTCTATCCCCCTACCTACCTACCTACCTACCTACCTACCTACCTACTGTATTTTTCCTTCTCTCTCTATCCACCTACCTACCTACCTACCTACCTACCTACTGTATTTCTCCCTCTCTCTATCCCTCTACCCACCGACCTACCTTTTGTATTTCTCCCCCCTCTCTCTATCCCTCTACCTACCTACCTACAGTATTTCTCCCTCTCTCTATCCCTCTACCTATCCACGTACCTACCTATTGTATTTCTCCCCCTCTCTCTATCCCTCTACCTACCTACCTACCTACCTACCTACCTACCTACCTACCTACCTACATATTGTATTTCTCCCCCTCTCTCTATCCACCTACCTACCTACCTACCTACCTACCTACCTACCTACCTACCTACCTACCTACCTACCTATTGTATTTCTCCCACTCTCTCTCTATCCTTCTACCTACCTACCTACCTACTGTATTTCTCCCTCTCTCTCTCTATCCCCCTCTTGTATTTCTCCCCCTCTCTCTATCCCCTTACCTACCTATCTACCTACTGTATTTCTCCCTCTCTCTATCCCTCTACCTATCCACCTACCTACCTATTGTATTTCTCCCCCTCTCTCTATTCCTCTACCTACCTACCTACCTACCTACGTACCTACCTACCTACCTACCTACCTACCTACGTATTGTATTTCTCCCACTCTCTCTCTATCCTACCTACCTACCTACCTACTGTATTTCTCCCTCTCTCTCTATTCACCTACCTACCTACCTACATACCTACCTACCTACTGTATTTCTCACCCCCTCTCTCTATCCCTCTACCTACCTACCTAACTACCTACCTACCTACCTACCTATCTACCTACCTACCTACCTACCTACCTACTGTATTTCTCCCTCTCTCTATGCCTCTACCTACCTACCTACAGTATTTCTCCCTCTCTCTATCCCTCTACCTATCCACGTACCTACCTTTTGTATTTCTCCCCCTCTCTCTATCCACCTACCTCTACCTACCTACCTACCTACCTACCTACCTACCTACCTATTGTATTTCTCCCCCTCTCTCTATCCACCTACCTACCTACCTATCTACCTATCTACCTACCTACTGTATTTTTCCTTCTCTCTCTATCCACCTACCTATCTAACTACTGTATTTCTCCCTCTCTACCTATCCACGTACCTACCTATTGTATTTTTCCCCCTCTCTCTATCCATATACCTACCTACCTACCTACCTACCTACCTACCTACCTACCTACCTACCTACCTACCTACTGTATTTCTCCCTTTCTCTATCCCTCTACCCACCTACATACCTATTGTATTTCTCCCCCTCTGTCTATCCCTGTACCAACCTACCTACCAACCTTCCTACCTACCTACCTACCTACCTACCTACCTACCTACCTACCTACCTACCTACCTACTTACTGTATTTCTCCCTCTATTCCTCTACCTACCTACCTATTTACTTTATTTCGCCCTCTCTCTTGCTCTCTATCCCTCTACTTACCTACCTACCTACCTACCTACCTACCTACCTACCTACCTATCGACCGACCGTATTTCTTGTTCTATCCACCTACCTACCTACCTACCTACCTACCTACCTACCTACCTACCTACCTACCTACTATATTTCTCCCTCTCTCTATCCCTCCACCTACCTACCTACCTACTTACCTACCTACCTACCTAACAACCTACCTACTGTATTTCTCCCTCTATTCCTCTACCTACCTACCTACCTACCTACCTACCTACCTACCTACCTACCAACCTACCTATTGTATTGCTCCGTCTCCCTCTATTCCTCTACCTACCTACCTACCTATTGTATTTCGCACTCTCTCTCTATCCCCCCTACCTACCAACCTACCTACTATATTTCTCCCTCTCTCTCTCTATCCCCCTACCTACCTACCTACCTACCTACCTACCTACCTACCTACCTACCTACCTACCTACCTACCTACTGTATTTCTCCCTCTCTCTATCCCTCCACCTACCTACCTACCTACTTACCTACCTATCTACCAACCTACCTACTGTATTTCTCCCTCTATTCCTCTACCTACCTACCTACCTACCTACCTACCTACCTATTGTATTTCTCCCTCTATTCCTCTACCTACCTACCTACTGTATTTCGCCCTCTCTCTCTCTATCCCTCCACCTACCTACCTACCTACCTACTGTATTTCTCCCTCTCCCTCTCTTTCCAGCTACCTACCTACCTACCTACCTACTTACTTATTGTATTTCTCCCTCTATCCCTCTACCTACCTACCAACCTACCTACCTACTTACTGTATTTCTCCCTCTATTCCTCTACCTACCTACCTAACTACTGTATTTCGCCCTCTCTCTCTCTATCCGTCCACCTACCGAACTACCAACTGTATTTCTCCCTCTCCCTCTCTTTCCAGCTAGCTAGCTAGCTAGCTAGCTACCTACCTACCTACCTACCTACCTACCGACCTACCTACTTACTGTATTTCTCCCTCTATCCCTCTACCTACCTACCTACCTACCAACCAACCTACCTACCTACCTACCTACCTACTGTATTTCTCCCTCTATTCCTCTACCTACCTACCTACCAACCAACCTACTGCATTCCTCCCTCTCTCTCTATCACTCTACATACCTACCTACTGTATTTCTCCCTCTCTCTCTCTGTCCACCTACCTACCTACTTTATTTCTCCCTCTCCCTCCCTATACCTCTACCTCCTACCTAACTGCCTACCTATCTACCTACTGTATTTCTCCGTTTCCCTCTCTCTACCTACCTACCTACCTACCTACCTACCTACCTACCTACCTACCTACCTACCTACCTACCTACCTACCTACCTACTGTATTTCTCCCTCTCTCTATCCCTCCACATACCTACCCACCTACTTACCTAACTACCAACTATATTTCTCCCTCTCTCTCTCTATCCCTGTACCTACCTACCTACCTACCTACCAATTTACTGTATTTCTCCCTCTATTCCTCTACCTACCTACCTATTTACTGTATTTCAAACTCTCTCTCTCTATCCCCCTACCTACCTACCTACCTACCTACCTACCTACCTACCTACCTACTTACTGTATTTCTCCCTCTATTCCACTACCTACCTACCTATTTACTGTATTTCACCCTCCCTCTCTCTCTCTCTATCCCCCTACCTACCTACCTACTTACCTACCTACCTACCTACCTAACGACTTTATTTCTCCCTCTCCCTCTATATCCCTCTACCTACCTAACTACATACTGTATTTCTCCCTCTCTCTATCCCTCCACCTACCTACCTACCTACTTACCTACCTACCTACTGTATTTCGCCCTCTCTCTCTATCCCTGTACCAACCTACCTGCCTACCTACCTACCTACCTACCTACCTACCTACCTACCTACCTACCTACCTACCTACCTACCTACCTACTTACTGTATTTCTCCCTCTATTCCTCTACCTACCAACCTATTTACTTTATTTCGCCCTCTCTCTTGCTCTCTATCCCTCTACTTACCTACCTACCTACCTACCTACCTACCTATCGACCGACCGTATTTCTTGTTCTATCCACCTACCTACCTACCTACCTACCTACCTACCTACCTACCTACCTATCGACCGTATTTCTTGTTCTATCCACCTACCTACCTACTTACTGTATTTCTCCCTCTATACCTCTACCTACCTACCTACTTACTGTATTTCATCCTCTACTACTTTACCTACCTACCTACCTACCTTATTTCTCCTTCTCTCTACCTACCTACATAGCTACCTACATACATACCTACCTACCTATCCCTCTCTATCCCTCTACCTACCTGCCTGCCTACCTACCTACCTACCTACCTACTTTATTTCTCCCTCTCCCTCTCCCTCTCTTTCCAGCTACCTACCT
>JBDLLF010000115.1:62500-105000 GCA_039707465.1 Rhabdophis nuchalis
TCTCTCTATGCCTCTACCTACCTACCTACAGTATTTCTCCCTCTCTCTATCCCTCTACCTATCCACGTACCTACCTTTTGTATTTCTCCCCCTCTCTCTATCCACCTACCTCTACCTACCTACCTACCTACCTACCTACCTACCTATTGTATTTCTCCCCCTCTCTCTATCCACCTACCTACCTACCTATCTACCTATCTACCTACCTACTGTATTTTTCCTTCTCTCTCTATCCACCTACCTATCTAACTACTGTATTTCTCCCTCTCTACCTATCCACGTACCTACCTATTGTATTTTTCCCCCTCTCTCTATCCATATACCTACCTACCTACCTACCTACCTACCTACCTACCTACCTACCTACCTACCTACCTACCTACCTACCTACCTACCTACTGTATTTCTCCCTTTCTCTATCCCTCTACCCACCTACATACCTATTGTATTTCTCCCCCTCTGTCTATCCCTGTACCAACCTACCTACCAACCTTCCTACCTACCTACCTACCTACCTACCTACCTACCTACCTACCTACTTACTGTATTTCTCCCTCTATTCCTCTACCTACCTACCTATTTACTTTATTTCGCCCTCTCTCTTGCTCTCTATCCCTCTACTTACCTACCTACCTACCTACCTACCTACCTACCTACCTACCTATCGACCGACCGTATTTCTTGTTCTATCCACCTACCTACCTACCTACCTACCTACCTACCTACCTACCTACCTACTATATTTCTCCCTCTCTCTATCCCTCCACCTACCTACCTACCTACCTACCTACCTACCTACTTTATTTCTCCCTCTCCCTCTCCCTCTCTTTCCAGCTACCTACCTACCTACCTACCTACTGTATTTCTCCCTCTCCCTCTCTATCCCTCTACCTACCTACCTACCTACCTACCTACCTACCTACCTACCTACCTACCTACCTACTTACTGTATTTCTCCCTCTATCCCTCTACCTACCAACCTACCTACCTACTTACTGTATTTCTCCCTCTATACCTCTACCTACCTACCTATTTACTGTATTTCGCCCTCTGTCTATCCCTCCACCTACCTAACTACTTATCTACCTCCCTCCCTCCCTCTGTATTTCATCCTCTATTAATTTACATACATACCTACCTACCTACCTACCTACCTACCTACCTACCTACCTACCTACCTACCTACCTACCTACCTACTGTATTTCTCCCTCTCTCTATCCCTCCACCAACCTGCCTACCTACCTACCTACTTACCTACCTACCTACCTACCTACCTACCTACCTACCTACCTACCTACCTACCAACCAACCTACCTACTGTATTTCTCCCTCTATTCCTCTACCTACCTACCTACTGTATTTCGCCCTCTCTCTCTCTATCCGTCCACCTACCGAACTACCAACTGTATTTCTCCCTCTCCCTCTCTTTCCAGCTAGCTAGCTAGCTAGCTAGCTAGCTAGCTAGCTACCTACCTACCTACCTACCTACCTACCTACCTACCTTACCTACCTACTTACTGTATTTCTCCCTCTATCCCTCTACCTACCTACCTACCTACCAACCAACCTACCTACCTACCTACCTACTGTATTTCTCCCTCTATTCCTCTACCTACCTACCTACCTACCTACCAACCAACCTACTGCATTCCTCCCTCTCTCTCTATCACTCTACATACCTACCTACTGTATTTCTCCCTCTCTCTCTCTGTCCACCTACCTACCTACCTACTTTATTTCTCCCTCCCTCTCCTCCCTATACCTCTACCTCCTACCTAACTGCCTACCTATCTACCTACTGTATTTCTCCGTTTCCCTCTCTCTACATACCTACCTACCTACCTACCTACATACCTACCTACCTACCTACCTACCTACCTACTGTATTTTCTCCCTCTCTCTATCCCTCCACATACCTACCCACCTACTTACCTAACTACCAACTATATTTCTCCCTCTCTCTCTCTATTCCTGTACCTACCTACCTACCTACCTACCAACTTACTGTATTTCTCCCTCTATTCCTCTACCTACCTACCTATTTACTGTATTTCGCCCTATCTCTATCCCTCCACCTACCTACCTATCTACTTACCTACCTACCAACCTACCTACTGTATTTCTCCCTCTATTCCTCTACCTACCTACCTACCTACCTACCTACCTACCTACCTACCTACCTACCTACCTACCTACCTACCTACCTACCTACCTACCTACTGTATTCCTCCCTCTTTCTCTATCTTTCTACATACCTACCTATTGTATTTCTCCCTCTCCCTCTCTACGTACCTACCTACGTTACTACTGTATTTCCCTCTCTGTTCCTCTACCTACCTACCTACCTACCTACCTACCTACCTACCTACCTACCTATTATTATTATTATTATTATTATTATTATTATTATTATTATTATTATTATTATTATTATTATTATTATTATTATTATTATTATTATTATTATTATTATTATTATTATTAATAATAATAATAATAATAATAATAATAATTAATTACATTTATAAACCGCACTGTATTTCTCTCTCTCTCTATTCCCCTACCTATCTACCTACCTACCTACCTACCTACCTACCTACCTACCTACCTACCTACTTACTGTATTTCTCCCTCTATTCCTCTACCTACCTACCTACCTACCTACCTACTGTATTTCGCCCTCTCCCTCTATCCCTCTACCTTCTTACCTACCTACCTACCTACCTACTTACTGTATTTCAACCTCTATTCCTCTACCTACCTACCTACCTACTGTATTTCGCCCTCTCTGTCTCTGTCCCTCTACCTACCTACCTACCTACCTACCTACCTACCTACCTACCTACCTACCTACTGTATCTCTCCCTCTCCCTCTCCCTCTCTTTCCAGCTACCTACCTACCTACCTACCTACCTACCTACCTACCTACCTTCTGTATTCCTCCCCTCTCTCTCTATCACTCTACATACCTACCTACTGCATTTCTCCCTCTCCCTCTCTTTTCCTCCACCAACCAACCAACCTACTACCTACCTACCTACCTACCTACCTACTGACCTACCTATTGTATTTCTCTCTCTCTTTCTCTACCTACCTAGCTACTGTATTTCGCCCTCTCTCTATCCCTCAACCTACCTACCTACCTAATGTATTTCTCCCTCTCCCTCTCTTTCCAGCTACCTACCTACCTACCTACCTACTTACTTACTGTATTTCTCCCTCTATCCCTCTACATACCTACCTACCTACCTACCTACCTACCTACCTACCTACCTACCTACTTACTGTATTTCTCCCTCTATTCCTCTACCTACCTACCTACCTACTGTTTTTCGCCCTATCTTTCTCTATTCCTGTACCTACCTACCTACCTACCTACCTACCTACCTACCTACCTACCTACCTACTGTATTTCTCCCTCTATTCCTCTACCTACCTACCTACCTACCTACTCTATTTCTCCATCTCTCCCCCTAAATACCTACCTACCTACCTACCTACCTACTGTATTTCAAACTCTCTCTCTATCCCCCTACCTACCTACCTACCTACTTACTGTATTTCTCCCTCTATTCCACTACCTACCTACCTATTTACTGTATTTCACCCTCCCTCTCTCTCTCTCTATCCCCCTACCTACCTACCTACTTACCTACCTACCTACCTACCTAACGACTTTATTTCTCCCTCTCCCTCTATATCCCTCTACCTACCTAACTACATACTGTATTTCTCCCTCTCTCTATCCCTCCACCTACCTACCTACCTACTTACCTACCTACCTACTGTATTTCGCCCTCTCTCTCTCTATCCCTGTACCAACCAACCTACCTACCTACCTACCTACCTACCTACCTACCTACCTACCTACCTACCTACCTA
This sequence comes from Rhabdophis nuchalis, assembly GCA_039707465.1. NCBI lineage: Eukaryota > Metazoa > Chordata > Lepidosauria > Squamata > Natricidae > Rhabdophis > Rhabdophis nuchalis. Next base: position 66,384 of record JBDLLF010000115.1, read on the forward strand.
CTTACTGTATTTCTCCCTCTATTCCTCTACCTACCAACCTATTTACTTTATTTCGCCCTCTCTCTTGCTCTCTATCCCTCTACTTACCTACCTACCTACCTACCTACCTACCTACCTACCTACCTACCTACCTACCTATCGACCGACCGTATTTCTTGTTCTATCCACCTACCTACCTACTTACTGTATTTCTCCCTCTATACCTCTACCTACCTACCTACTTACTGTATTTCATCCTCTATTACTTTACCTACCTACATACCTACCTTATTTCTCCTTCTCTCTACCTACCTACATAGCTACCTACATACATACCTACCTACCTATCCCTCTCTATCCCTCAACCTACCTACCTACCTACCAACCTACATACTGTATTTCTCCCTCTCCCTCTCTATTCCTCTACCTACCTACCTACCTGCCTGCCTACCTACCTACCTACCTACCTACTTTATTTCTCCCTCTCCCTCTCCCTCTCTTTCCAGCTACCTACCTACCTACCTACTGTATTTCGCCCTCTCTCTCTCTATCCCTCTACCTACCTACCTACCTACCTACCTACCTACCTACCTACCTACCTACCTACCTACTTACTGTATTTCTCCCTCTATCCCTCTACCTACCAACCTACCTACCTACTTACTGTATTTCTCCCTCTATACCTCTACCTACCTACCTACCTACCTACCTACCTACCTACCTACCTACCTACCTACCTACCTACCTACTGTATTCCTCCTCTCTGTCTATCACACTACATACCTACCTACTGTATTTCTCCCTCTATTCCTCTACCAACCAACCAACCAACCTACCTACCTACCTACCTACCTACCTACCATCCAACCAACCAACCAACCAACCTACCTATTGTATTTCTCCCTCTATTCCTCTACCTACCTACCTACTGTATTTCGCCCTCTCCCTCTCTTTCCAGCTACCTACCTACCTACCTACCTACCTACCTACCTACCTACCTACCTACCTACCTACCTACCTACCTCTCTCTCTATCACTCTACATACCTACCTACTGTATTTCTCCCTCTCTATCAACCTACCTACCTACCTACCTACCAACTTTATTTCTCCCTCTCCCTCCCTCTACCTCCTACCTACCTACCTACCTACCTACCCACCTACCTACCTACCTATCTACCTACTGCATTTCTCCGTCTCCCTCTCTCTACTTACCTACTTATCTACGTACCTACCTACCTACTGTATTTCTCCCTCTCTCTATCCCTCCACCTACCTACCTACCTACCTACCTACTTACCTACCTACCTACGATATTTCGCCCTCTCTCTCTCTATCTCCCTACCTACCTACCTACCTACCTACCTACCTACCTACCTACCTACCTACCTACCTACCTACCTACTTACTGTATTTCTCCCTCTATTCCTCTACCTACCTACCTATTTACTGTATTTCGCCCTCTATTCCTCTACCTACTGTATTGCTCCATCTCCCTCTCCATACCTACCTACCTACCTACCTACCTACCTACCTACTTTATTTCTCCTTCTCTCTACCTCCCTACATAGCTACCTACATACATACATACCTACCTATCCCTCTCTATCCCTCAACCTACCTACATACCTACCAACCTACATACTGTATTTCTCCCTCTCCCTCTCTATTCCTCTACCTACCTACCTACCTACCTACCTACCTACCTGCCTGCCTACCTACCTACACACCTACCTACTTACTGTATTTCTCCCTCTATTCCTCTACCTACCTACTGTATTTCTCCCTCTCCCTCTCTATTCCTCTACCTACCTACCTACCTACCTACCTACCTACCTACCTACCTACTTACCTACTTACTGTATTTCTCCCTCTCTCTATCCCTCCACCTACCTACCTACCTACCCACTTACCTACCTACCTACGATATTTCGCCCTCTCTCTCTCTATCTCCCTCCCTCCCTCCCTACCTACCTACTTACTGTATTTCTCCCTCTATTCCTCTACCTACCTACCTATTTACTGTATTTCGCCCTCTGTCTATCCCTCCACCTACCTACCTACCTACCTACTTACCTACCTACCAACCTACCTACTGTATTTCTCCCTCTATTCCTCTACCTACCTACCTACCTACCTACCTACTTTATTTCTCCTTCTCTCTACCTCCCTACATAGCTACGTACATACATACATACCTACCTATCCCTCTCTATCCCTCAACCTACCTACCTACCTACCAACCTACATACTGTATTTCTCCCTATCCCTCTCTATTCCTCTACCTACCTACCTACCTACCTACCTACCTACCTACCTACCTACCTACCTACCTACCTACCTACTTACTGTATTTCTCCCTCTATTCCTCTACCTACCTACCTACCTACCTACCTACCTACCTACCTACCTACCTACCTACCTACCTACCTACTGTATCTCTCCCTCTCCCTCTCTTTCCAGCTACCTATCTACCTACCTACCTACCTACTTATTATATTTCTCCCTCTATTCCTCTACCTACCTACCTACCTACTGTATTTTCGCCCTCTCTCTGTCTCTATCCCCTCCTACCTACCTACCTACTACCTACCTACCTACCTACCTACCTACCTACCTACCTACCTACCTACTATATTTCTCCCTCTCTCTATCCCTCTACCTACTTACCTACCTACCTACCTACCTTCCTATCTACCTACCTAAATACCTACCTATCGTATTTCTGGTTCTATCCACCTACCTACCTACCTACCTACCTACCTACCTACCTACCGTATTTTTCCTCTTACTATCCCTCCACCTACCTACCTACCTACCTACCTACCTACCTACCTACCTACCTACCTACCTACCTACCTACCTACCTACTTTATTTCTCTTTCTCCCTCTCTATCCCTCTACCTACCTACCTACCTAACTACAGAACTACCAACTGTATTGCTCCGTCTCCCTCTACCTACCTACCTACGTACCTACCTACTATATTTCTCCTTCTCTCTATCCCTCCACCTACCCACCTACCTACCTACCTACCTACCTACCTACCTACCTACCTACCTACTTTATTTCTCCCTCTCCCTCTATATCCCTCTACCTACCTAACTACCTACTGTATTTCTCCCTCTCTCTATCCCTCCACCTACCTACCTACCTACTTACCTACCTACCTACTGTATTTCTCCCTCTATTCCTCTACCTACCTACCTATTTACTTTATTTCACCCTCTCTCTTGCTCTCTATCCCTCTACTTACCTACCTACCTACCTACCTACCTACCTACCTACCTACTGTATTTCTCCCTATCTCTACCCTCTACCTACCTACCTATCTACCTACCTACCTACCAACCTACCTACCTACCTACTGTATTTCTCCCTCTCTCTATCCCTCCACCTACCTACCTACTTACCTACCTACCCTACCAACCTACCTACTGTATTTCTCCCTCTATTCCTCTACCAACCTACCTACCTACCTACCTACCTACCTACCTACCTACCTACCAACCAACCTACCTATTGTATTTCTCCCTCTATTCCTCTACCTACCTACCTACTGTATTTCGCCCTCTCCCTCTCTTTCCAGCTACCTACCTACCTACCTACCTGCCTGCCTACCTACCTACACACCTACCTACTTACTGTATTTCTCCCTCTATTCCTCTACCTACCTACCTACCTACCTACCTACCTACCTACCTACCTACCTACCTACTGTATTTCTCCCTCTCCCTCTCTATTCCTCTACCTACCTACCTACCTACCTACCTACCTACCTACCTACCTACCTACCTACCTACCTACTTACCTACCTACTGTATTTCTCCCTCTCTCTATCCCTCCACCTACCTACCTACCTACCCACTTACCTACCTACCTACGATATTTCGCCCTCTCTCTCTATCTCCCTCCCTCCCTCCCTACCTACCTACTTACTGTATTTCTCCCTCTATTCCTCTACCTACCTACCTATTTACTGTATTTCGCCATCTGTCTATCCCTCCACCTACCTACCTACCTACCTACTTACCTACCTACCAACCTACCTACTGTATTTCTCCCTCTATTCCTCTACGTACCTACCTACCTACCTACCTACTTTATTTCTCCTTCTCTCTACCTCCCTACATAGCTACGTACATACATACATACCTACCTATCCCTCTCTATCCCTCAACCTACCTACCTACCTACCAACCTACTTACTGTATTTCTCCCTATCCCTCTCTATTCCTCTACCTACCTACCTACCTACCTACCTACCTACCTACCTACCTACCTACCTACCTACTGTATTTCTCCCTATCTCTACCCTCTACCTACCTAACTATCTACCTACCTACCTACCAACCTACCTACCTACCTACCTACTGTATTTCTCCCTCTCTCTATCCCTCCACCTACCTACCTACTTACCTACCTACCTACCAACCTACCTACTGTATTTCTCCCTCTATTCCTCTATCTATCTACCTACCTACCTAGCTACCTAGCTACCTACCTACCTATCTACCTACCTACCTACCTACCTACCTACCGTATTCCTCCCTCTCTCTCTATCACACTACATACCTACCTACTGTATTTCTCCCTCTATTCCTCTACCAACCAACCTACCTACCTACCTACCTACCTACCTACCTACCTACCTACCTACCTACCTACCAACCTACCTATTGTATTTCTCCCTCTATTCCTCTACCTACCTACCTACTGTATTTCGCCCTCTCCCTCTCTTTCCAGCTACCTACCTACCTACCTACCTACCTACCTACTGTATTTCTCCCCTCTCCCTCTCTAATCCTCTACCTACCTACCTACCTACCTACCTACCTACCTACCTACCTACCTACCTACCTACTTACCTACCTACTGTATTTCTCCCTCTCTCTATCCCTCCACCTACCTACCTACCTACCCACTTACCTACCTACCTACGATATTTCGCCCTCTCTCTCTCTATCTCCCTCCCTCCCTCCCTACCTACCTACTTACTGTATTTCTCCCCTCTATTCCTCTACCTACCTACCTATTTACTGTATTCGCCCTCTGTCTATCCCTCCACCTACCTACCTACCTACCTACTTACCTACCTACCAACCTACCTACTGTATTTCTCCTTCTCTCTACCTCCCTACATAGCTACGTACATACATACATACCTACCTATCCCTCTCTATCCCTCAACCTACCTACCTACCTACCAACCTACATACTGTGTTTCTCCCTCTATTCCTCTACCTACCTACCTACCTACCTACTTTATTTCTCCTTCTCTCTACCTCCCTACATAGCTACGTACATACATACATACCTACCTATCCCTCTCTATCCCTCAACCTACCTACCTACCTACCTACCTACTTACCTACCTACCAACCTACCTACTGTATTTCTCCCTCTATTCCTCTACCTACCTACCTACCTATCTACCTACTGTATTGCTCCATCTCCCTCTCCATACCTACCTACCTACCTACCTACCTACCTACCTACCTACCTACCTACCTACTTTATTTCTCCTTCTCTCTACCTCCCTACATAGCTACCTACATACATACATACCTACCTATCCCTCTCTATCCCTCAACCTACCTACATACCTACCAACCTACATACTGTATTTCTCCCTCTCCCTCTCTATTCCTCTACCTACCTACCTACCTACCTACCTACCTACCTGCCTGCCTACCTACCTACACACCTACCTACTTACTGTATTTCTCCCTCTATTCCTCTACCTACCTACCTACCTACCTACCTACCTACCTACCTACCTACCTACCTACCTACCTACCTACCTACCTACTGTATTTCTCCCTCTCCCTCTCTATTCCTCTACCTACCTACCTACCTACCTACCTACCTACCTACCTACCTACCTACTTACCTACCTACTGTATTTCTCCCTCTCTCTATCCCTCCACCTACCTACCTACCTACCCACTTACCTACCTACCTACGATATTTCGCCCTCTCTCTCTCTATCTCCCTCCCTCCCTCCCTCCCTACCTACTTACTGTATTTCTCCCTCTATTCCTCTACCTACCTACCTATTTACTGTATTTCGCCCTCTGTCTATCCCTCCACCTACCTACCTACCTACCTACTTACCTACCTACCAACCTACCTACTGTATTTCTCCCTCTATTCCTCTACCTACCTACCTACCTACCTACCTACCTACTTTATTTCTCCTTCTCTCTACCTCCCTACATAGCTACGTACATACATACATACCTACCTATCCCTCTCTATCCCTCAACCTACCTACCTACCTACCTACCAACCTACATACTGTATTTCTCCCTATCCCTCTCTATTCCTCTACCTACCTACCTACCTACCTACCTACCTACCTACCTACCTACCTACCTACCTACCTACCTACCTACTTACTGTATTTCTCCCTCTATTCCTCTACCTACCTACCTACCTACCTACCTACCTAGTTACCTACCTACCTACCTACCTACCTACCTACTGTATTTCTCCCTCTCCCTCTCTATTCCTCTACCTACCTACCTACCTACCTACCTACTTACCTACTTACTGTATTTCTCCCTCTATTCCTCTACCTACCTACCTATTGTATTTCGCCCTCTCTCTCTCTGTCCCTCTACCTACCTACCTACCTACCTACCTACCTACCTACCTACCTACCTACCTACCTACCTACCTACCTACTGTATCTCTCCCTCTCCCTCTCTTTCCAGCTACCTATCTACCTACCTACCTACTTATTATATTTCTCCCTCTATTCCTCTACCTACCTACCTACCTACTGTATTTCGCCCTCTCTCTGTCTCTATCCCCCTACCTACCTACCTACCTACCTACCTACCTACCTACCTACCTACCTAACTACCTACCTACCTACTATATTTCTCCCTCTCACTATCCCTCTACCTACTTACCTACCTACCTACCTACCTTCCTATCTACCTACCTAAATACCTACCTATCGTATTTCTGGTTCTATCCACCTACCTACCTACCTACCTACCTACCTACCGTATTTTTCCCTCTTACTATCCCTCCACCTACCTACCTACCTACCTACCTACCTACCTACCTACCTACCTACCTACCTACCTACTACCTACCTACCTACCTACCTACCTACTTTATTTCTCTTTCTCCCTCTCTATCCCTCTACCTACCTACCTACCTAACTACAGAACTACCAACTGTATTGCTCCGTCTCCCTCTACCTACCTACCTACGTACCTACCTACTATATTTCTCCTTCTCTCTATCCCTCCACCTATCTACCTACCTACCTACCTACCTACCTACCTACCTACCTACCTACCTACCTACCTACTTTATTTCTCCCTCTCCCTCTATATCCCTCTACCTACCTAACTACCTACTGTATTTCTCCCTCTCTCTATCCCTCCACCTACCTACCTACCTACTTACCTACCTACCTACTGTATTTCTCCCTCTATTCCTCTACCTACCTACCTATTTACTTTATTTCACCCTCTCTCTTGCTCTCTATCCCTCTACTTACCTACCTACCTACCTACCTACCTACCTACCTACTGTATTTCTCCCTATCTCTACCCTCTACCTACCTACCTATCTACCTACCTACCTACCAACCTACCTACCTACCTACTGTATTTCTCCCTCTCTCTATCCCTCCACCTACCTACCTACTTTACCTACCTACCTACCAACCTACCTACTGTATTTCTCCCTCTATTCCTCTACCAACCAACCTACCTACCTACCTACCTACCTACCTACCTACCTACCTACCTACCTACCTACCAACCAACCTACCTATTGTATTTCTCCCTCTATTCCTCTACCTACCTACCTACTGTATTTCGCCCTCTCCCTCTCTTTCCAGCTACCTACCTACCTACCTACCTGCCTGCCTACCTACCTACACACCTACCTACTTACTGTATTTCTCCCTCTATTCCTCTACCTACCTACCTACCTACCTACCTACCTACCTACCTACCTACCTACCTACCTACCTACTGTATTTCTCCCTCTCCCTCTCTATTCCTCTACCTACCTACCTACCTACCTACCTACCTACCTACCTACCTACCTACTTACCTACCTACTGTATTTCTCCCTCTCTCTATCCCTCCACCTACCTACCTACCTACCCACTTACCTACCTACCTACGATATTTCGCCCTCTCTCTCTATCTCCCTCCCTCCCTCCCTCCCTACCTACTTACTGTATTTCTCCCTCTATTCCTCTACCTACCTACCTATTTACTGTATTTCGCCCTCTGTCTATCCCTCCACCTACCTACCTACCTACCTACTTACCTACCTACCAACCTACCTACTGTATTTCTCCCTCTATTCCTCTACGTACCTACCTACCTACCTACCTACTTTATTTCTCCTTCTCTCTACCTCCCTACATAGCTACGTACATACATACATACCTACCTATCCCTCTCTATCCCTCAACCTACCTACCTACCTACCAACCTACTTACTGTATTTCTCCCTATCCCTCTCTATTCCTCTACCTACCTACCTACCTACCTACCTACCTACCTACCTACCTACCTACCTACCTACTGTATTTCTCCCTATCTCTACCCTCTACCTACCTAACTATCTACCTACCTACCTACCAACCTACCTACCTACCTACCTACTGTATTTCTCCCTCTCTCTATCCCTCCACCTACCTACCTACTTACCTACCTACCTACCAACCTACCTACTGTATTTCTCCCTCTATTCCTCTATCTACCTACCTACCTACCTAGCTACCTAGCTACCTACCTACCTACCTATCTACCTACCTACCTACCTACCGTATTCCTCCCTCTCTCTCTATCACACTACATACCTACCTACTGTATTTCTCCCTCTATTCCTCTACCAACCTACCTACCTACCTACCTACCTACCTACCTACCTACCTACCTACCTACCAACCTACCTATTGTATTTCTCCCTCTATTCCTCTACCTACCTACCTACTGTATTTCGCCCTCTCCCTCTCTTTCCAGCTACCTACCTACCTACCTACCTACCTGCCTGCCTACCTACCTACACACCTACCTACTTACTGTATTTCTCCCTCTATTCCTCTACCTACCTACCTACCTACCTACCTACCTACTGTATTTCTCCCTCTCCCTCTCTAATCCTCTACCTACCTACCTACCTACCTACCTACCTACCTACCTACCTACCTACCTACCTACTATATTTCTCCCTCTCTCTATCCCTCTACCTACTTACCTACCTACCTACCTACCTTCCTATCTACCTACCTAAATACCTACCTATCGTATTTCTGGTTCTATCCACCTACCTACCTACCTACCTACCTACCTACCTACCGTATTTTTCCCTCTTACTATCCCTCCACCTACCTACCTACCTACCTACCTACCTACCTACCTACCTACCTACCTACCTACCTACCTACCTACCTACCTACTTTATTTCTCTTTCTCCCTCTCTATCCCTCTACCTACCTACCTACCTAACTACAGAACTACCAACTGTATTGCTCCGTCTCCCTCTACCTACCTACCTACGTACCTACCTACTATATTTCTCCTTCTCTCTATCCCTCCACCTACCTACCTACCTACCTACCTACCTACCTACCTACCTACTTTATTTCTCCCTCTCCCTCTATATCCCTCTACCTACCTAACTACCTACTGTATTTCTCCCTCTCTCTATCCCTCCACCTACCTACCTACCTACTTACCTACCTACCTACTGTATTTCTCCCTCTATTCCTCTACCTACCTACCTATTTACTTTATTTCACCCTCTCTCTTGCTCTCTATCCCTCTACTTACCTACCTACCTACCTACCTACCTACCTACCTACCTACCTACCTACTGTATTTCTCCCTATCTCTACCCTCTACCTACCTACCTATCTACCTACCTACCTACCAACCTACCTACCTACCTACTGTATTTCTCCCTCTCTCTATCCCTCCACCTACCTACCTACTTACCTACCTACCTACCAACCTACCTACTGTATTTCTCCCTCTATTCCTCTACCAACCAACCTACCTACCTACCTACCTACCTACCTACCTACCTACCTACCTACCTACCTACCTACCTACCTACCTACCAACCAACCTACCTATTGTATTTCTCCCTCTATTCCTCTACCTACCTACCTACTGTATTTCGCCCTCTCCCTCTCTTTCCAGCTACCTACCTACCTACCTACCTGCCTGCCTACCTACCTACACACCTACCTACTTACTGTATTTCTCCCTCTATTCCTCTACCTACCTACCTACCTACCTACCTACCTACCTACCTACCTACCTACCTACCTACCTACTGTATTTCTCCCTCTCCCTCTCTATTCATCTACCTACCTACCTACCTACCTACCTACCTACCTACCTACCTACCTACTTACCTACCTACTGTATTTCTCCCTCTCTCTATCCCTCCACCTACCTACCTACCTACCCACTTACCTACCTACCTACGATATTTCGCCCTCTCTCTCTATCTCCCTCCCTCCCTCCCTCCCTACCTACTTACTGTATTTCTCCCTCTATTCCTCTACCTACCTACCTATTTACTGTATTTCGCCCTCTGTCTATCCCTCCACCTACCTACCTACCTACCTACTTACCTACCTACCAACCTACCTACTGTATTTCTCCCTCTATTCCTCTACGTACCTACCTACCTACCTACCTACTTTATTTCTCCTTCTCTCTACCTCCCTACATAGCTACGTACATACATACATACCTACCTATCCCTCTCTATCCCTCAACCTACCTACCTACCTACCAACCTACTTACTGTATTTCTCCCTATCCCTCTCTATTCCTCTACCTACCTACCTACCTACCTACCTACCTACCTACCTACCTACCTACTGTATTTCTCCCTATCTCTACCCTCTACCTACCTAACTATCTACCTACCTACCTACCAACCTACCTACCTACCTACCTACTGTATTTCTCCCTCTCTCTATCCCTCCACCTACCTACCTACTTACCTACCTACCTACCAACCTACCTACTGTATTTCTCCCTCTATTCCTCTATCTACCTACCTACCTACCTAGCTACCTAGCTACCTACCTACCTATCTACCTACCTACCTACCTACCGTATTCCTCCCTCTCTCTCTATCACACTACATACCTACCTACTGTATTTCTCCCTCTATTCCTCTACCAACCTACCTACCTACCTACCTACCTACCTACCTACCTACCTACCTACCAACCTACCTATTGTATTTCTCCCTCTATTCCTCTACCTACCTACCTACTGTATTTCGCCCTCTCCCTCTCTTTCCAGCTACCTACCTACCTACCTACCTGCCTGCCTACCTACCTACACACCTACCTACTTACTGTATTTCTCCCTCTATTCCTCTACCTACCTACCTACCTACCTACCTACTGTATTTCTCCCTCTCCCTCTCTAATCCTCTACCTACCTACCTACCTACCTACCTACCTACCTACCTACTTACCTACCTACTGTATTTCTCCCTCTCTCTATCCCTCCACCTACCTACCTACCTACCCACTTACCTACCTACCTACGATATTTCGCCCTCTCTCTCTCTATCTCCCTCCCTCCCTCCCTACCTACCTACTTACTGTATTTCTCCCTCTATTCCTCTACCTACCTACCTATTTACTGTATTTCGCCCTCTGTCTATCCCTCCACCTACCTACCTACCTACCTACTTACCTACCTACCAACCTACCTACTGTATTTCTCCTTCTCTCTACCTCCCTACATAGCTACGTACATACATACATACCTACCTATCCCTCTCTATCCCTCAACCTACCTACCTACCTACCAACCTACATACTGTGTTTCTCCCTCTATTCCTCTACCTACCTACCTACCTACCTACCTACCTACTTTATTTCTCCTTCTCTCTACCTCCCTACATAGCTACGTACATACATACATACCTACCTATCCCTCTCTATCCCTCAACCTACCTACCTACCTACCTACCTACCTACCTACCTACCTACCTACCTACTTACTGTATTTCTCCCTCTATTCCTCTACCTACCTACCTACCTACCTACCTACCTACCTACCTACCTACCTACCTACCGTATTTTTCCCTCTTACTATCCCTCCACCTACCTACCTACCTACCTACCTACCTACCTACCTACCTACCTACCTACCTACCTACTTTATTTCTCTTTCTCCCTCTCTATCCCTCTACCTACCTACCTACCTAACTACAGAACTACCAACTGTATTGCTCCGTCTCCATCTACCTACCTACCTACGTACCTACCTACTATATTTCTCCTTCTCTCTATCCCTCCACCTACCTACCTACCTACCTACCTACCTACCTACCTACCTACCTACCTACCTACCTACCTACCTTATTTCTCCTTCTCTCTAATTACCTCCCTACCTACCTTCCAACCTAGCTATCTACCTACCTACTGCATTTCTCCCTGTCTCCGTCTACCTACCTACCTACCTACCTACCTACCTACCTACCTACCTACCTACCTACTTACTGTATTTCTCCCTCTATTCCTCTACCTACCTGCCTACCTACTGTATTTCGCCCTCTCTCCCTCTCTCTATCCACCTATCCACCTACCTACCTACCTACCTACCTACCTACCTACCTACCTACCTACCTACCTACCTACCTAACTACTTTATTTCTCTCTCTCCATCTATATCCCTCTACCTACCTAACTACCTACTGTATTTCTCCCTCTCTCTATCCCTCCACCTACCTACCTACCTACTTACCTACCTACCTACTGTATTTCTCCCTCTATTCCTCTACCTACCTACCTATTTACTTTATTTCGCCCTCTCTCTTGCTCTCTATCCCTCTACTTACCTACCTACCTACCTACCTACCTACCTACCTACCTACCTACCTACCTACCTACTGTATTTCTCCCTATCTCTACCCTCTACCTACCTACCTACCTATCTACCTACCTACCTACCAAACGACCTACCTACCTACCTACCTACTGTATTTCTCCCTCTCTCTATCCCTCCACCTACCTACCTACTTACCTACCTACCTACCAACCTACCTACTGTATTTCTCCCTCTATTCCTCTATCTACCTACCTACCTAGCTACCTAGCTACCTACCTACCTATCTACCTACCTACCTACCTACCTACCGTATTCCTCCCTCTCTCTCTATCACACTACATACCTACCTACTGTATTTCTCCCTCTATTCCTCTACCAACCTACCTACCTACCTACCTACCTACCTACCTAACAACCAACCAACCAACCTACCTATTGTATTTCTCCCTCTATTCCTCTACCTACCTACCTACTGTATTTCGCCCTCTCTTTCCAGCTACCTACCTACCTACCTACCTGCCTGCCTACCTACCTACACACCTACCTACTTACTGTATTTCTCCCTCTATACCTCTACCTACCTACCTACTTACTGTATTTCATCCTCTATTACTTTACCTACCTACATACCTACCTTATTTCTCCTTCTCTCTACCTACCTACATAGCTACCTACATACATACCTACCTACCTATCCCTCTCTATCCCTCAACCTACCTACCTACCAACCAACCAACCTACATACTGTATTTCTCCCTCTCCCTCTCTATTCCTCTACCTACCTACCTACCTGCCTGCCTACCTACCTACCTACCTACCTACTTTATTTCTCCCTCTCCCTCTCCCTCTCTTTCCAGCTACCTACCTACCTACCTACTGTATTTCGCCCTCTCTCTCTCTATCCCTCTACCTACCTACCTACCTACCTACCTACCTACCTACCTACCTACCTACCTACCTACCTACTTACTGTATTTCTCCCTCTATCCCTCTACCTACCAACCTACCTACCTACTTACTGTATTTCTCCCTCTATACCTCTACCTACCTACCTACCTACCTACCTACCTACCTACCTACCTACCTACCTACCTACTGTATTCCTCCCTCTCTGTCTATCACACTACATACCTACCTACTGTATTTCTCCCTCTATTCCTCTACCAACCAACCAACCTACCTACCTACCTACCTACCTACCTACCATCCAACCAACCAACCAACCTACCTATTGTATTTCTCCCTCTATTCCTCTACCTACCTACCTACTGTATTTCGCCCTCTCCCTCTCTTTCCAGCTACCTACCTACCTACCTACCTACCTACCTACCTACTTACTGTATTTTTCCCTATATTCCTCTACCTACCTACCTACCTACTGTTTTTCGACCTCTCTCTCTCTTTATACCCCTACCTACCTACCTACCTACCTACCTACTATATTTCTCCCTCTCTCTCTCTATTCCTGTACCTACCTACCTACCTACCTACCTACCTACCTACCTATCTACTGTATTTCTCCCTCTCTCTATTCTTCTACCTACCTACCTACCTACCTACCTCTCTCTCTATCACTCTACATACCTACCTACTGTATTTCTCCCTCTCTATCAACCTACCTACCTACCTACCTACCTACCAACTTTATTTCTCCCTCTCCCTCCCTCTACCTCCTACCTACCTACCTACCTACCTACCCACCTACCTACCTACCTATCTACCTACTGCATTTCTCCGTCTCCCTCTCTCTACTTACCTACTTATCTACGTACCTACCTACCTACTGTATTTCTCCCTCTCTCTATCCCTCCACCTACCTACCTACCTACCTACCTACTTACCTACCTACCTACGATATTTCGCCCTCTCTCTCTCTATCTCCCTACCTACCTACCTACCTACCTACCTACCTACCTACCTACCTACCTACCTACCTACCTACTTACTGTATTTCTCCCTCTATTCCTCTACCTACCTACCTATTTACTGTATTTCGCCCTCTGCCTATCCCTCCACCTACCTACCTACCTACTTACCTACCTACCAACCTACCTACTGTATTTCTCCCTCTATTCCTCTACCTACCTACCTACCTATCTACCTACTGTATTGCTCCATCTCCCTCTCCATACCTACCTACCTACCTACCTACCTACCTACCTGCCTGCCTACCTACCTACACACCTACCTACTTACTGTATTTCTCCCTCTATTCCTCTACCTACCTACCTACCTACCTACCTACCTACCTACCTACCTACCTACCTACCTACTGTATTTCTCCCTCTCCCTCTCTATTCCTCTACCTACCTACCTACCTACCTACCTACCTACCTACCTACCTACCTACTTTATTTCTCCCTCTCCCTCTCCCTCTCTTTCCAGCTACCTACCTACCTACCTACTGTATTTCGCCCTCTCTCTCTCTATCCCTCTACCTACCTACCTACCTACCTACCTACCTACCTACCTACCTACCTACTTACTGTATTTCTCCCTCTATCCCTCTACCTACCAACCTACCTACCTACTTACTGTATTTCTCCCTCTATACCTCTACCTACCTACCTACCTACCTACCTACCTACCTACCTACCTACCTACCTACCTACCTACCTACCTACTGTATTCCTCCCTCTCTGTCTATCACACTACATACCTACCTACTGTATTTCTCCCTCTATTCCTCTACCAACCAACCAACCTACCTACCTACCTACCTACCTACCTACCTACCTACCTACCTACCTACCATCCAACCAACCAACCAACCTACCTATTGTATTTCTCCCTCTATTCCTCTACCTACCTACCTACTGTATTTCGCCCTCTCCCTCTCTTTCCAGCTACCTACCTACCTACCTACCTACCTACCTACCTACCTACCTACTTACTGTATTTTTCCCTATATTCCTCTACCTACCTACCTACCTACTGTTTTTCGACCTCTCTCTCTCTTTATACCCCTACCTACCTACCTACCTACCTACTATATTTCTCCCTCTCTCTCTCTATTCCTGTACCTACCTACCTACCTACCTACCTATCTACTGTATTTCTCCCTCTCTCTATTCTTCTACCTACCTACCTACCTACCTACCTACCTACCTCTCTCTCTATCACTCTACATACCTACCTACTGTATTTCTCCCTCTCTATCAACCTACCTACCTACCTACCTACCTACCAACTTTATTTCTCCCTCTCCCTCCCTCTACCTCCTACCTACCTACCTACCTACCTACCCACCTACCTACCTACCTATCTACCTACTGCATTTCTCCGTCTCCCTCTCTCTACTTACCTACTTATCTACGTACCTACCTACCTACTGTATTTCTCCCTCTCTCTATCCCTCCACCTACCTACCTACCTACCTACCTACCTACTTACCTACCTACCTACGATATTTCGCCCTCTCTCTCTCTATCTCCCTACCTACCTACCTACCTACCTACCTACCTACCTACCTCCCTACCTACCTACCTACCTACCTACCTACCTACTTACTGTATTTCTCCCTCTATTCCTCTACCTACCTACCTATTTACTGTATTTCGCCCTCTGCCTATCCCTCCACCTACCTACCTACCTACCTACCTACCTCCCTACCTACCTACCTACCTACCTACCTACCTACTTACTGTATTTCTCCCTCTATTCCTCTACCTACCTACCTATTTACTGTATTTCGCCCTCTGCCTATCCCTCCACCTACCTACCTACCTACTTACCTACCTACCAACCTACCTACTGTATTTCTCCCTCTATTCCTCTACCTAC
Source organism: Rhabdophis nuchalis (assembly GCA_039707465.1). Classification (NCBI taxonomy): domain Eukaryota; kingdom Metazoa; phylum Chordata; class Lepidosauria; order Squamata; family Natricidae; genus Rhabdophis; species Rhabdophis nuchalis. Next base: position 83,002 of record JBDLLF010000115.1, read on the forward strand.
CTACCTACCTATCTACCTACTGTATTGCTCCATCTCCCTCTCCATACCTACCTACCTACCTACCTACCTACCTACCTACCTACCTACTTTATTTCTCCTTCTCTCTACCTCCCTACATAGCTACCTACATACATACATACCTACCTATCCCTCTCTATCCCTCAACCTACCTACATACCTACCAACCTACATACTGTATTTCTCCCTCTCCCTCTCTATTCCTCTCCCTACCTACCTACCTACCTACCTACCTGCCTGCCTACCTACCTACACACCTACCTACTTACTGTATTTCTCCCTCTATTCCTCTACCTACCTACCTACCTACCTACCTACCTACCTACCTACCTACCTACCTACCTACTGTATTTCTCCCTCTCCCTCTCTATTCCTCTACCTACCTACCTACCTACCTACCTACCTACCTACCTACCTACCTACCTACCTACCTACCTACTGTATTTCTCCCTATCTCTACCCTCTACCTACCTAACTATCTACCTACCTACCTACCAACCTACCTACCTACCTACCTACTGTATTTCTCCCTCTCTCTATCCCTCCACCTACCTACCTACTTACCTACCTACCTACCAACCTACCTACTGTATTTCTCCCTCTATTCCTCTATCTACCTACCTACCTACCTAGCTACCTACCTACCTACCTACCTACCTACCTACCTACCTACCTACCTACCTACTGTATTTCTCCCTATCTCTACCCTCTACCTACCTAACTATCTACCTACCTACCTACCAACCTACCTACCTACCTACCTACCTACTGTATTTCTCCCTCTCTCTCTCTATCTCCCTCCCTCCCTCCCTACCTACCTACTTACTGTATTTCTCCCTCTATTCCTCTACCTACCTACCTATTTACTGTATTTCGCCCTCTGTCTATCCCTCCACCTACCAACCTACCTACTGTATTTCTCCTTCTCTCTACCTCCCTACATAGCTACGTACATACATACATACCTACCTATCCCTCTCTATCCCTCAACCTACCTACCTACCTACCAACCTACATACTGTATTTCTCCCTCTATTCCTCTACCTACCTACCTACCTACCTACCTACTTTATTTCTCCTTCTCTCTACCTCCCTACATAGCTACGTACATACATACATACCTACCTATCCCTCTCTATCCCTCAACCTACCTACCTACCTACCTACCTACCTACCTACCTACCTACCTACCTACCTACCTACCTACCGTATTCCTCCCTCTCTCTCTATCACACTACATACCTACCTACTGTATTTCTCCCTCTATTCCTCTACCAACCTACCTACCTACCTACCTACCTACCTACCTACCAACCAACCAACCAACCAACCTACCTATTGTATTTCTCCCTCTATTCCTCTACCTACCTACCTACTGTATTTCGCCCTCTCTTTCCAGCTACCTACCTACCTACCTACCTGCCTGCCTACCTACCTACACACCTACCTACTTACTGTATTTCTCCCTCTATACCTCTACCTACCTACCTACTTACTGTATTTCATCCTCTATTACTTTACCTACCTACATACCTACCTTATTTCTCCTTCTCTCTACCTACCTACATAGCTACCTACATACATACCTACCTACCTATCCCTCTCTATCCCTCAACCTACCTACCTACCAACCAACCAACCTACATACTGTATTTCTCCCTCTCCCTCTCTATTCCTCTACCTACCTACCTACCTGCCTGCCTACCTACCTACCTACCTACCTACTTTATTTCTCCCTCTCCCTCTCCCTCTCTTTCCAGCTACCTACCTACCTACCTACTGTATTTCGCCCTCTCTCTCTCTATCCCTCTACCTACCTACCTACCTACCTACCTACCTACCTACCTACCTACCTACCTACCTACCTACCTACCTACTTACTGTATTTCTCCCTCTATCCCTCTACCTACCAACCTACCTACCTACTTACTGTATTTCTCCCTCTATACCTCTACCTACCTACCTACCTACCTGCCTGCCTACCTACCTACACACCTACCTACTTACTGTATTTCTCCCTCTATTCCTCTACCTACCTACCTACCTACCTACCTACCTACCTACCTACCTACCTACCTACCTACCTACTGTATTTCTCCCTCTCCCTCTCTATTCCTCTACCTACCTACCTACCTACCTACCTACCTACCTACCTACCTACTTACCTACCTACTGTATTTCTCCCTCTCTCTATCCCTCCACCTACCTACCTACCTACCCACTTACCTACCTACCTACGATATTTCGCCCTCTCTCTCTCTATCTCCCTCCCTCCCTCCCTCCCTACCTACTTACTGTATTTCTCCCTCTATTCCTCTACCTACCTACCTATTTACTGTATTTCGCCCTCTGTCTATCCCTCCACCTACCTACCTACCTACTTACCTACCTACCAACCTACCTACTGTATTTCTCCCTCTATTCCTCTACCTACCTACCTACCTACCTACTTTATTTCTCCTTCTCTCTACCTCCCTACATAGCTACGTACATACATACATACCTACCTACCTATCCCTCTCTATCCCTCAACCTACCTACCTACCTACCTACCAACCTACATACTGTATTTCTCCCTATCCCTCTCTATTCCTCTACCTACCTACCTACCTACCTACCTACCTACCTACCTACCTACCTACCTACCTACCTACCTACTTACTGTATTTCTCCCTCTATTCCTCTACCTACCTACCTACCTACCTAGTTACCTACCTACCTACCTACCTACCTACTGTATTTCTCCCTCTCCCTCTCTATTCCTCTACCTACCTACCTACCTACCTACTTACCTACTTACTGTATTTCTCCCTCTATTCCTCTACCTACCTACCTACCTATTGTATTTCGCCCTCTCTCTCTCTGTCCCTCTACCTACCTACCTACCTACCTACCTACCTACCTACCTACCTACCTACCTACTGTATCTCTCCCTCTCCCTCTCTTTCCAGCTACCTATCTACCTACCTACCTACCTACTTATTATATTTCTCCCTCTATTCCTCTACCTACCTACCTACCTACTGTATTTCGCCCTCTCTCTGTCTCTATCCCCCTACCTACCTACCTACCTACCTACCTACCTACCTACCTACCTACCTACCTACTATATTTCTCCCTCTCTCTATCCCTCTACCTACTTACCTACCTACCTACCTACCTTCCTATCTACCTACCTAAATACCTACCTATCGTATTTCTGGTTCTATCCACCTACCTACCTACCTACCTACCTACCTACCTACCGTATTTTTCCCTCTTACTATCCCTCCACCTACCTACCTACCTACCTACCTACCTACCTACCTACCTACCTACCTACCTACCTACTTTATTTCTCTTTCTCCCTCTCTATCCCTCTACCTACCTACCTACCTAACTACAGAACTACCAACTGTATTGTTCCGTCTCCCTCTACCTACCTACCTACGTACCTACCTACTATATTTCTCCTTCTCTCTATCCCTCCACCTATCTACCTACCTACCTACCTACCTACCTACCTACCTACCTACCTACCTACCTACCTACCTACCTACCTACCTACCTACCTACTTTATTTCTCCCTCTCCCTCTATATCCCTCTACCTACCTAACTACCTACTGTATTTCTCCCTCTCTCTATCCCTCCACCTACCTACCTACCTACTTACCTACCTACCTACTGTATTTCTCCCTCTATTCCTCTACCTACCTACCTATTTACTTTATTTCACCCTCTCTCTTGCTCTCTATCCCTCTACTTACCTACCTACCTACCTACCTACCTACCTACCTACTGTATTTCTCCCTATCTCTACCCTCTACCTACCTACCTATCTACCTACCTACCTACCAACCTACCTACCTACCTACTGTATTTCTCCCTCTCTCTATCCCTCCACCTACCTACCTACTTACCTACCTACCTACCAACCTACCTACTGTATTTCTCCCTCTATTCCTCTACCAACCAACCTACCTACCTACCTACCTACCTACCTACCTACCTACCAACCAACCTACCTATTGTATTTCTCCCTCTATTCCTCTACCTACCTACCTACTGTATTTCGCCCTCTCCCTCTCTTTCCAGCTACCTACCTACCTACCTACCTGCCTGCCTACCTACCTACACACCTACCTACTTACTGTATTTCTCCCTCTATTCCTCTACCTACCTACCTACCTACCTACCTACCTACCTACCTACCTACTGTATTTCTCCCTCTCCCTCTCTATTCCTCTACCTACCTACCTACCTACCTACCTACCTACTTACCTACCTACTGTATTTCTCCCTCTCTCTATCCCTCCACCTACCTACCTACCTACCCACTTACCTACCTACCTACGATATTTCGCCCTCTCTCTCTATCTCCCTCCCTCCCTCCCTACCTACCTACTTACTGTATTTCTCCCTCTATTCCTCTACCTACCTACCTATTTACTGTATTTCGCCCTCTGTCTATCCCTCCACCTACCTACCTACCTACCTACTTACCTACCTACCAACCTACCTACTGTATTTCTCCCTCTATTCCTCTACGTACCTACCTACCTACCTACCTACTTTATTTCTCCTTCTCTCTACCTCCCTACATAGCTACGTACATACATACATACCTACCTATCCCTCTCTATCCCTCAACCTACCTACCTACCTACCAACCTACTTACTGTATTTCTCCCTATCCCTCTCTATTCCTCTACCTACCTACCTACCTACCTACCTACCTACCTACCTACCTACCTACTGTATTTCTCCCTATCTCTACCCTCTACCTACCTAACTATCTACCTACCTACCTACCAACCTACCTACCTACCTACCTACTGTATTTCTCCCTCTCTCTATCCCTCCACCTACCTACCTACTTACCTACCTACCTACCAACCTACCTACTGTATTTCTCCCTCTATTCCTCTATCTACCTACCTACCTACCTAGCTACCTAGCTACCTACCTACCTATCTACCTACCTACCTACCTACCGTATTCCTCCCTCTCTCTCTATCACACTACATACCTACCTACTGTATTTCTCCCTCTATTCCTCTACCAACCTACCTACCTACCTACCTACCTACCTACCTACCTACCTACCTACCTACCTACCAACCTACCTATTGTATTTCTCCCTCTATTCCTCTACCTACCTACCTACTGTATTTCGCCCTCTCCCTCTCTTTCCAGCTACCTACCTACCTACCTACCTGCCTGCCTACCTACCTACACACCTACCTACTTACTGTATTTCTCCCTCTATTCCTCTACCTACCTACCTACCTACCTACCTACCTACTGTATTTCTCCCTCTCCCTCTCTAATCCTCTACCTACCTACCTACCTACCTACCTACCTACCTACCTACCTACCTACTATATTTCTCCCTCTCTCTATCCCTCTACCTACTTACCTACCTACCTACCTACCTTCCTATCTACCTACCTAAATACCTACCTATCGTATTTCTGGTTCTATCCACCTACCTACCTACCTACCTACCTACCTACCTACCTACCTACCGTATTTTTCCCTCTTACTATCCCTCCACCTACCTACCTACCTACCTACCTACCTACCTACCTACCTACCTACCTACGTTATTTCTCTTTCTCCCTCTCTATCCCTCTACCTACCTACCTACCTAACTACAGAACTACCAACTGTATTGCTCCGTCTCCCTCTACCTACCTACCTACGTACCTACCTACTATATTTCTCCTTCTCTCTATCCCTCCACCTACCTACCTACCTACCTACCTACCTACCTACCTACCTACCTACCTACCTACCTACCTACCTACTTTATTTCTCCCTCTCCCTCTATATCCCTCTACCTACCTAACTACCTACTGTATTTCTCCCTCTCTCTATCCCTCCACCTACCTACCTACCTACTTACCTACCTACCTACTGTATTTCTCCCTCTATTCCTCTACCTACCTACCTATTTACTTTATTTCACCCTCTCTCTTGCTCTCTATCCCTCTACTTACCTACCTACCTACCTACCTACCTACCTACCTACCTACCTACTGTATTTCTCCCTATCTCTACCCTCTACCTACCTACCTATCTACCTACCTACCTACCAACCTACCTACCTACCTACTGTATTTCTCCCTCTCTCTATCCCTCCACCTACCTACCTACTTACCTACCTACCTACCAACCTACCTACTGTATTTCTCCCTCTATTCCTCTACCAACCAACCTACCTACCTACCTACCTACCTACCTACCTACCTACCTACCTACCTACCTACCTACCAACCAACCAACCTACCTACCTATTGTATTTCTCCCTCTATTCCTCTACCTACCTACCTACTGTATTTCGCCCTCTCCCTCTCTTTCCAGCTACCTACCTACCTACCTACCTGCCTGCCTACCTACCTACACACCTACCTACTTACTGTATTTCTCCCTCTATTCCTCTACCTACCTACCTACCTACCTACCTACCTACCTACCTACCTACCTACCTACCTACTGTATTTCTCCCTCTCCCTCTCTATTCCTCTACCTACCTACCTACCTACCTACCTACCTACCTACCTACCTACCTACCTACCTACTTACCTACCTACTGTATTTCTCCCTCTCTCTATCCCTCCACCTACCTACCTACCTACCCACTTACCTACCTACCTACGATATTTCGCCCTCTCTCTCTATCTCCCTCCCTCCCTCCCTCCCTACCTACTTACTGTATTTCTCCCTCTATTCCTCTACCTACCTACCTATTTACTGTATTTCGCCCTCTGTCTATCCCTCCACCTACCTACCTACCTACCTACTTACCTACCTACCAACCTACCTACTGTATTTCTCCCTCTATTCCTCTACGTACCTACCTACCTACCTACCTACTTTATTTCTCCTTCTCTCTACCTCCCTACATAGCTACGTACATACATACATACCTACCTATCCCTCTCTATCCCTCAACCTACCTACCTACCTACCAACCTACTTACTGTATTTCTCCCTATCCCTCTCTATTCCTCTACCTACCTACCTACCTACCTACCTACCTACCTACCTACCTACCTACCTACCTACCTACTGTATTTCTCCCTATCTCTACCCTCTACCTACCTAACTATCTACCTACCTACCTACCAACCTACCTACCTACCTACCTACTGTATTTCTCCCTCTATTCCTCTACCAACCAACCTACCTACCTACCTACCTACCTACCTACCTACCTACCTACCTACCTACCTACCTACCAACCAACCAACCTACCTATTGTATTTCTCCCTCTATTCCTCTACCTACCTACCTACTGTATTTCGCCCTCTCCCTCTCTTTCCAGCTACCTACCTACCTACCTACCTGCCTGCCTACCTACCTACACACCTACCTACTTACTGTATTTCTCCCTCTATTCCTCTACCTACCTACCTACCTACCTACCTACCTACTGTATTTCTCCCTCTCCCTCTCTAATCCTCTACCTACCTACCTACCTACCTACCTACCTACCTACCTACCTACCTACCTACTATATTTCTCCCTCTCTCTATCCCTCTACCTACTTACCTACCTACCTACCTACCTTCCTATCTACCTACCTAAATACCTACCTATCGTATTTCTGGTTCTATCCACCTACCTACCTACCTACCTACCTACCTACCTACCTACCTACCGTATTTTTCCCTCTTACTATCCCTCCACCTACCTACCTACCTACCTACCTACCTACCTACCTACCTACGTTATTTCTCTTTCTCCCTCTCTATCCCTCTACCTACCTACCTACCTAACTACAGAACTACCAACTGTATTGCTCCGTCTCCCTCTACCTACCTACCTACGTACCTACCTACTATATTTCTCCTTCTCTCTATCCCTCCACCTACCTACCTACCTACCTACCTACCTACCTACCTACCTACCTACCTACCTACCTACCTACCTACCTACTTTATTTCTCCCTCTCCCTCTATATCCCTCTACCTACCTAACTACCTACTGTATTTCTCCCTCTCTCTATCCCTCCACCTACCTACCTACCTACTTACCTACCTACCTACTGTATTTCTCCCTCTATTCCTCTACCTACCTACCTATTTACTTTATTTCACCCTCTCTCTTGCTCTCTATCCCTCTACTTACCTACCTACCTACCTACCTACCTACCTACCTACCTACCTACTGTATTTCTCCCTATCTCTACCCTCTACCTACCTACCTATCTACCTACCTACCTACCAACCTACCTACCTACCTACTGTATTTCTCCCTCTCTCTATCCCTCCACCTACCTACCTACTTACCTACCTACCTACCAACCTACCTACTGTATTTCTCCCTCTATTCCTCTACCAACCAACCTACCTACCTACCTACCTACCTACCTACCTACCTACCTACCTACCTACCTACCTACCTACCAACCAACCAACCTACCTACCTATTGTATTTCTCCCTCTATTCCTCTACCTACCTACCTACTGTATTTCGCCCTCTCCCTCTCTTTCCAGCTACCTACCTACCTACCTACCTGCCTGCCTACCTACCTACACACCTACCTACTTACTGTATTTCTCCCTCTATTCCTCTACCTACCTACCTACCTACCTACCTACCTACCTACCTACCTACCTACCTACCTACCTACTGTATTTCTCCCTCTCCCTCTCTATTCCTCTACCTACCTACCTACCTACCTACCTACCTACCTACCTACCTACCTACCTACCTACTTACCTACCTACTGTATTTCTCCCTCTCTCTATCCCTCCACCTACCTACCTACCTACCCACTTACCTACCTACCTACGATATTTCGCCCTCTCTCTCTATCTCCCTCCCTCCCTCCCTCCCTACCTACTTACTGTATTTCTCCCTCTATTCCTCTACCTACCTACCTATTTACTGTATTTCGCCCTCTGTCTATCCCTCCACCTACCTACCTACCTACCTACTTACCTACCTACCAACCTACCTACTGTATTTCTCCCTCTATTCCTCTACGTACCTACCTACCTACCTACCTACTTTATTTCTCCTTCTCTCTACCTCCCTACATAGCTACGTACATACATACATACCTACCTATCCCTCTCTATCCCTCAACCTACCTACCTACCTACCAACCTACTTACTGTATTTCTCCCTATCCCTCTCTATTCCTCTACCTACCTACCTACCTACCTACCTACCTACCTACCTACCTACCTACCTACCTACCTACTGTATTTCTCCCTATCTCTACCCTCTACCTACCTAACTATCTACCTACCTACCTACCAACCTACCTACCTACCTACCTACTGTATTTCTCCCTCTCTCTATCCCTCCACCTACCTACCTACTTACCTACCTACCTACCAACCTACCTACTGTATTTCTCCCTCTATTCCTCTATCTACCTACCTACCTACCTAGCTACCTAGCTACCTACCTACCTATCTACCTACCTACCTACCTACCGTATTCCTCCCTCTCTCTCTATCACACTACATACCTACCTACTGTATTTCTCCCTCTATTCCTCTACCAACCTACCTACCTACCTACCTACCTACCTACCTACCTACCTACCAACCTACCTATTGTATTTCTCCCTCTATTCCTCTACCTACCTACCTACTGTATTTCGCCCTCTCCCTCTCTTTCCAGCTACCTACCTACCTACCTACCTGCCTGCCTACCTACCTACACACCTACCTACTTACTGTATTTCTCCCTCTATTCCTCTACCTACCTACCTACCTACCTACCTACCTACTGTATTTCTCCCTCTCCCTCTCTAATCCTCTACCTACCTACCTACCTACCTACCTACCTACCTACCTACCTACCTACCTACCTACCTACCTACCTACTTACCTACCTACTGTATTTCTCCCTCTCTCTATCCCTCCACCTACCTACCTACCTACCCACTTACCTACCTACCTACGATATTTCGCCCTCTCTCTCTCTATCTCCCTCCCTCCCTCCCTACCTACCTACTTACTGTATTTCTCCCTCTATTCCTCTACCTACCTACCTATTTACTGTATTTCGCCCTCTGTCTATCCCTCCACCTACCTACCTACCTACCTACTTACCTACCTACCAACCTACCTACTGTATTTCTCCTTCTCTCTACCTCCCTACATAGCTACGTACATACATACATACCTACCTATCCCTCTCTATCCCTCAACCTACCTACCTACCTACCAACCTACATACTGTGTTTCTCCCTCTATTCCTCTACCTACCTACCTACCTACCTACCTACCTACTTTATTTCTCCTTCTCTCTACCTCCCTACATAGCTACGTACATACATACATACCTACCTATCCCTCTCTATCCCTCAACCTACCTACCTACCTACCTACCTACCTACCTACCTACCTACTTACTGTATTTCTCCCTCTATTCCTCTACCTACCTACCTACCTACCTACCTACCTACCTACCGTATTTTTCCCTCTTACTATCCCTCCACCTACCTACCTACCTACCTACCTACCTACCTACCTACCTACCTACCTACCTACCTACCTACCTACCTACTTTATTTCTCTTTCTCCCTCTCTATCCCTCTACCTACCTACCTACCTACTTACCTACCTACCTACTGTATTTCTCCCTCTATTCCTCTACCTACCTACCTATTTACTTTATTTCACCCTCTCTCTTGCTCTCTATCCCTCTACTTACCTACCTACCTACCTACCTACCTACCTACCTACTGTATTTCTCCCTATCTCTACCCTCTACCTACCTACCTATCTACCTACCTACCTACCAACCTACCTACCTACCTACTGTATTTCTCCCTCTCTCTATCCCTCCACCTACCTACCTACTTACCTACCTACCTACCAACCTACCTACTGTATTTCTCCCTCTATTCCTCTACCAACCAACCTACCTACCTACCTACCTACCTACCTACCTACCTACCTACCTACCTACCAACCAACCTACCTATTGTATTTCTCCCTCTATTCCTCTACCTACCTACCTACTGTATTTCGCCCTCTCCCTCTCTTTCCAGCTACCTACCTACCTACCTACCTGCCTGCCTACCTACCTACACACCTACCTACTTACTGTATTTCTCCCTCTATTCCTCTACCTACCTACCTACCTACCTACCTACCTACCTACCTACTGTATTTCTCCCTCTCCCTCTCTATTCCTCTACCTACCTACCTACCTACCTACCTACCTACCTACCTACCTACTTACCTACCTACTGTATTTCTCCCTCTCTCTATCCCTCCACCTACCTACCTACCTACCCACTTACCTACCTACCTACGATATTTCGCCCTCTCTCTCTATCTCCCTCCCTCCCTCCCTACCTACCTACTTACTGTATTTCTCCCTCTATTCCTCTACCTACCTACCTATTTACTGTATTTCGCCCTCTGTCTATCCCTCCACCTACCTACCTACCTACCTACTTACCTACCTACCAACCTACCTACTGTATTTCTCCCTCTATTCCTCTACGTACCTACCTACCTACCTACCTACTTTATTTCTCCTTCTCTCTACCTCCCTACATAGCTACGTACATACATACATACCTACCTATCCCTCTCTATCCCTCAACCTACCTACCTACCTACCAACCTACTTACTGTATTTCTCCCTATCCCTCTCTATTCCTCTACCTACCTACCTACCTACCTACCTACCTACCTACTGTATTTCTCCCTATCTCTACCCTCTACCTACCTAACTATCTACCTACCTACCTACCAACCTACCTACCTACCTACCTACTGTATTTCTCCCTCTCTCTATCCCTCCACCTACCTACCTACTTACCTACCTACCTACCAACCTACCTACTGTATTTCTCCCTCTATTCCTCTATCTACCTACCTACCTACCTAGCTACCTAGCTACCTACCTACCTATCTACCTACCTACCTACCTACCGTATTCCTCCCTCTCTCTCTATCACACTACATACCTACCTACTGTATTTCTCCCTCTATTCCTCTACCAACCTACCTACCTACCTACCTACCTACCTACCTACCTACCTACCTACCTACCTACCTACCAACCTACCTATTGTATTTCTCCCTCTATTCCTCTACCTACCTACCTACTGTATTTCGCCCTCTCCCTCTCTTTCCAGCTACCTACCTACCTACCTACCTGCCTGCCTACCTACCTACACACCTACCTACTTACTGTATTTCTCCCTCTATTCCTCTACCTACCTACCTACCTACCTACCTACCTACTGTATTTCTCCCTCTCCCTCTCTAATCCTCTACCTACCTACCTACCTACCTACCTACCTACCTACCTACCTACCTACCTACTATATTTCTCCCTCTCTCTATCCCTCTACCTACTTACCTACCTACCTACCTACCTTCCTATCTACCTACCTAAATACCTACCTATCGTATTTCTGGTTCTATCCACCTACCTACCTACCTACCTACCTACCTACCTACCTACCTACCTACCGTATTTTTCCCTCTTACTATCCCTCCACCTACCTACCTACCTACCTACCTACCTACCTACCTACCTACCTACCTACCTACCTACCTACGTTATTTCTCTTTCTCCCTCTCTATCCCTCTACCTACCTACCTACCTAACTACAGAACTACCAACTGTATTGCTCCGTCTCCCTCTACCTACCTACCTACGTACCTACCTACTATATTTCTCCTTCTCTCTATCCCTCCACCTACCTACCTACCTACCTACCTACCTACCTACCTACCTACCTACCTACCTACCTACCTACCTACCTACTTTATTTCTCCCTCTCCCTCTATATCCCTCTACCTACCTAACTACCTACTGTATTTCTCCCTCTCTCTATCCCTCCACCTACCTACCTACCTACTTACCTACCTACCTACTGTATTTCTCCCTCTATTCCTCTACCTACCTACCTATTTACTTTATTTCACCCTCTCTCTTGCTCTCTATCCCTCTACTTACCTACCTACCTACCTACCTACCTACCTACCTACCTACTGTATTTCTCCCTATCTCTACCCTCTACCTACCTACCTATCTACCTACCTACCTACCAACCTACCTACCTACCTACTGTATTTCTCCCTCTCTCTATCCCTCCACCTACCTACCTACTTACCTACCTACCTACCAACCTACCTACTGTATTTCTCCCTCTATTCCTCTACCAACCAACCTACCTACCTACCTACCTACCTACCTACCTACCTACCTACCTACCTACCTACCAACCAACCAACCTACCTATTGTATTTCTCCCTCTATTCCTCTACCTACCTACCTACTGTATTTCGCCCTCTCCCTCTCTTTCCAGCTACCTACCTACCTACCTACCTGCCTGCCTACCTACCTACACACCTACCTACTTACTGTATTTCTCCCTCTATTCCTCTACCTACCTACCTACCTACCTACCTACCTACCTACCTACCTACCTACCTACCTACCTACTGTATTTCTCCCTCTCCCTCTCTATTCCTCTACCTACCTACCTACCTACCTACCTACCTACCTACCTACCTACCTACCTACTTACCTACCTACTGTATTTCTCCCTCTCTCTATCCCTCCACCTACCTACCTACCTACCCACTTACCTACCTACCTACGATATTTCGCCCTCTCTCTCTATCTCCCTCCCTCCCTCCCTACCTACCTACTTACTGTATTTCTCCCTCTATTCCTCTACCTACCTACCTATTTACTGTATTTCGCCCTCTGTCTATCCCTCCACCTACCTACCTACCTACCTACCTACCTACCTACTGTATTTCTCCCTCTCCCTCTCTAATCCTCTACCTACCTACCTACCTACCTACCTACCTACCTACCTACCTACCTACCTACCTACTTACCTACCTACTGTATTTCTCCCTCTCTCTATCCCTCCACCTACCTACCTACCTACCCACTTACCTACCTACCTACGATATTTCGCCCTCTCTCTCTTTATCTCCCTCCCTCCCTCCCTACCTACCTACTTACTGTATTTCTCCCTCTATTCCTCTACCTACCTACCTATTTACTGTATTTCGCCCTCTGTCTATCCCTCCACCTACCTACCTACCTACCTACTTACCTACCTACCAACCTACCTACTGTATTTCTCCTTCTCTCTACCTCCCTACATAGCTACGTACATACATACATACCTACCTATCCCTCTCTATCCCTCAACCTACCTACCTACCTACCAACCTACATACTGTGTTTCTCCCTCTATTCCTCTACCTACCTACCTACCTACCTACCTACCTACTTTATTTCTCCTTCTCTCTACCTCCCTACATAGCTACGTACATACATACATACCTACCTATCCCTCTCTATCCCTCAACCTACCTACCTACCTACCTACCTACCTACCTACCTACCTACCTACCTACTTACTGTATTTCTCCCTCTATTCCTCTACCTACCTACCTACCTACCTACCTACCTACCTACCGTATTTTTCCCTCTTACTATCCCTCCACCTACCTACCTACCTAACTATCTACCTACCTACCTACCAACCTACCTACCTACCTACCTACTGTATTTCTCCCTCTCTCTATCCCTCCACCTACCTACTATTCCTACCTACTGTATTTCTCCCTATCTCTACCCTCTACCTACCTACCTATCTACCTACCTACCTACCAACCTACCTACCTACCTACTGTATTTCTCCCTCTCTACCTACCTAACTATCTACCTACCTACCTACCAACCTACCTACCTACCTACCTACTGTATTTCTCCCTCTCTCTATCCCTCCACCTACCTACCTACTTACCTACCTACCTACCAACCTACCTACTGTATTTCTCCCTCTATTCCTCTATCTACCTACCTACCTACCTAGCTACCTAGCTACCTACCTACCTATCTACCTACCTACCTACCTACCGTATTCCTCCCTCTCTCTCTATCACACTACATACCTACCTACTGTATTTCTCCCTCTATTCCTCTACCAACCTACCTACCTACCTACCTACCTACCTACCTACCTACCTACCTACCTACCTACCAACCTACCTATTGTATTTCTCCCTCTATTCCTCTACCTACCTACCTACTGTATTTCGCCCTCTCCCTCTCTTTCCAGCTACCTACCTACCTACCTACCTGCCTGCCTACCTACCTACACACCTACCTACTTACTGTATTTCTCCCTCTATTCCTCTACCTACCTACCTACCTACCTACCTACCTACTGTATTTCTCCCTCTCCCTCTCTAATCCTCTACCTACCTACCTACCTACCTACCTACCTACCTACCTACCTACCTACTATATTTCTCCCTCTCTCTATCCCTCTACCTACTTACCTACCTACCTACCTACCTTCCTATCTACCTACCTAAATACCTACCTATCGTATTTCTGGTTCTATCCACCTACCTACCTACCTACCTACCTACCTACCTACCTACCTACCTACCGTATTTTTCCCTCTTACTATCCCTCCACCTACCTACCTACCTACCTACCTACCTACCTACCTACCTACCTACCTACCTACCTACCTACGTTATTTCTCTTTCTCCCTCTCTATCCCTCTACCTACCTACCTACCTAACTACAGAACTACCAACTGTATTGCTCCGTCTCCCTCTACCTACCTACCTACGTACCTACCTACTATATTTCTCCTTCTCTCTATCCCTCCACCTACCTACCTACCTACCTACCTACCTACCTACCTACCTACCTACCTACCTACCTACCTACCTACCTACCTACCTACTTTATTTCTCCCTCTCCCTCTATATCCCTCTACCTACCTAACTACCTACTGTATTTCTCCCTCTCTCTATCCCTCCACCTACCTACCTACCTACTTACCTACCTACCTACTGTATTTCTCCCTCTATTCCTCTACCTACCTACCTATTTACTTTATTTCACCCTCTCTCTTGCTCTCTATCCCTCTACTTACCTACCTACCTACCTACCTACCTACCTACCTACTGTATTTCTCCCTATCTCTACCCTCTACCTACCTACCTATCTACCTACCTACCTACCAACCTACCTACCTACCTACTGTATTTCTCCCTCTCTCTATCCCTCCACCTACCTACCTACTTACCTACCTACCTACCAACCTACCTACTGTATTTCTCCCTCTATTCCTCTACCAACCAACCTACCTACCTACCTACCTACCTACCTACCTACCTACCTACCTACCTACCTACCAACCAACCAACCTACCTATTGTATTTCTCCCTCTATTCCTCTACCTACCTACCTACTGTATTTCGCCCTCTCCCTCTCTTTCCAGCTACCTACCTACCTACCTACCTGCCTGCCTACCTACCTACACACCTACCTACTTACTGTATTTCTCCCTCTATTCCTCTACCTACCTACCTACCTACCTACCTACCTACCTACCTACCTACCTACCTACCTACTGTATTTCTCCCTCTCCCTCTCTATTCCTCTACCTACCTACCTACCTACCTACCTACCTACCTACCTACCTACCTACCTACTTACCTACCTACTGTATTTCTCCCTCTCTCTATCCCTCCACCTACCTACCTACCTACCCACTTACCTACCTACCTACGATATTTCGCCCTCTCTCTCTATCTCCCTCCCTCCCTCCCTACCTACCTACTTACTGTATTTCTCCCTCTATTCCTCTACCTACCTACCTATTTACTGTATTTCGCCCTCTGTCTATCCCTCCACCTACCTACCTACCTACCTACCTACCTACCTACCTACTGTATTTCTCCCTCTCCCTCTCTAATCCTCTACCTACCTACCTACCTACCTACCTACCTACCTACCTACCTACCTACCTACCTACCTACCTACTTACCTACCTACTGTATTTCTCCCTCTCTCTATCCCTCCACCTACCTACCTACCTACCCACTTACCTACCTACCTACGATATTTCGCCCTCTCTCTCTCTATCTCCCTCCCTCCCTCCCTACCTACCTACTTACTGTATTTCTCCCTCTATTCCTCTACCTACCTACCTATTTACTGTATTTCGCCCTCTGTCTATCCCTCCACCTACCTACCTACCTACCTACTTACCTACCTACCAACCTACCTACTGTATTTCTCCTTCTCTCTACCTCCCTACATAGCTACGTACATACATACATACCTACCTATCCCTCTCTATCCCTCAACCTACCTACCTACCTACCAACCTACATACTGTGTTTCTCCCTCTATTCCTCTACCTACCTACCTACCTACCTACCTACCTACTTTATTTCTCCTTCTCTCTACCTCCCTACATAGCTACGTACATACATACATACCTACCTATCCCTCTCTATCCCTCAACCTACCTACCTACCTACCTACCTACCTACCTACCTACCTACCTACCTACTTACTGTATTTCTCCCTCTATTCCTCTACCTACCTACCTACCTACCTACCTACCTACCTACCGTATTTTTCCCTCTTACTATCCCTCCACCTACCTACCTACCTACCTACCTACCTACCTACCTACCTACCTACCTACCTACCTACCTACTTTATTTCTCTTTCTCCCTCTCTATCCCTCTACCTACCTACCTACCTACTTACCTACCTACCTACTGTATTTCTCCCTCTATTCCTCTACCTACCTACCTATTTACTTTATTTCACCCTCTCTCTTGCTCTCTATCCCTCTACTTACCTACCTACCTACCTACCTACCTACCTACCTACTGTATTTCTCCCTATCTCTACCCTCTACCTACCTACCTATCTACCTACCTACCTACCAACCTACCTACCTACCTACTGTATTTCTCCCTCTCTCTATCCCTCCACCTACCTACCTACTTACCTACCTACCTACCAACCTACCTACTGTATTTCTCCCTCTATTCCTCTACCAACCAACCTACCTACCTACCTACCTACCTACCTACCTACCTACCTACCTACCTACCAACCTACCTATTGTATTTCTCCCTCTATTCCTCTACCTACCTACCTACTGTATTTCGCCCTCTCCCTCTCTTTCCAGCTACCTACCTACCTACCTACCTGCCTGCCTACCTACCTACACACCTACCTACTTACTGTATTTCTCCCTCTATTCCTCTACCTACCTACCTACCTACCTACCTACCTACCTACCTACTGTATTTCTCCCTCTCCCTCTCTATTCCTCTACCTACCTACCTACCTACCTACCTACCTACCTACTTACCTACCTACTGTATTTCTCCCTCTCTCTATCCCTCCACCTACCTACCTACCTACCCACTTACCTACCTACCTACGATATTTCGCCCTCTCTCTCTATCTCCCTCCCTCCCTCCCTACCTACCTACTTACTGTATTTCTCCCTCTATTCCTCTACCTACCTACCTATTTACTGTATTTCGCCCTCTGTCTATCCCTCCACCTACCTACCTACCTACCTACTTACCTACCTACCAACCTACCTACTGTATTTCTCCCTCTATTCCTCTACGTACCTACCTACCTACCTACCTACTTTATTTCTCCTTCTCTCTACCTCCCTACATAGCTACGTACATACATACATACCTACCTATCCCTCTCTATCCCTCAACCTACCTACCTACCTACCAACCTACTTACTGTATTTCTCCCTATCCCTCTCTATTCCTCTACCTACCTACCTACCTACCTACCTACCTACCTACTGTATTTCTCCCTATCTCTACCCTCTACCTACCTAACTATCTACCTACCTACCTACCAACCTACCTACCTACCTACCTACTGTATTTCTCCCTCTCTCTATCCCTCCACCTACCTACCTACTTACCTACCTACCTACCAACCTACCTACTGTATTTCTCCCTCTATTCCTCTATCTACCTACCTACCTACCTAGCTACCTAGCTACCTACCTACCTATCTACCTACCTACCTACCTACCGTATTCCTCCCTCTCTCTCTATCACACTACATACCTACCTACTGTATTTCTCCCTCTATTCCTCTACCAACCTACCTACCTACCTACCTACCTACCTACCTACCTACCTACCTACCAACCTACCTATTGTATTTCTCCCTCTATTCCTCTACCTACCTACCTACTGTATTTCGCCCTCTCCCTCTCTTTCCAGCTACCTACCTACCTACCTACCTGCCTGCCTACCTACCTACACACCTACCTACTTACTGTATTTCTCCCTCTATTCCTCTACCTACCTACCTACCTACCTACCTACTGTATTTCTCCCTCTCCCTCTCTAATCCTCTACCTACCTACCTACCTACCTACCTACCTACCTACCTACCTACCTACTATATTTCTCCCTCTCTCTATCCCTCTACCTACTTACCTACCTACCTACCTACCTTCCTATCTACCTACCTAAATACCTACCTATCGTATTTCTGGTTCTATCCACCTACCTACCTACCTACCTACCTACCTACCTACCTACCTACCGTATTTTTCCCTCTTACTATCCCTCCACCTACCTACCTACCTACCTACCTACCTACCTACCTACCTACCTACCTACCTACGTTATTTCTCTTTCTCCCTCTCTATCCCTCTACCTACCTACCTACCTAACTACAGAACTACCAACTGTATTGCTCCGTCTCCCTCTACCTACCTACCTACGTACCTACCTACTATATTTCTCCTTCTCTCTATCCCTCCACCTACCTACCTACCTACCTACCTACCTACCTACCTACCTACCTACCTACCTACCTACCTACTTTATTTCTCCCTCTCCCTCTATATCCCTCTACCTACCTAACTACCTACTGTATTTCTCCCTCTCTCTATCCCTCCACCTACCTACCTACCTACTTACCTACCTACCTACTGTATTTCTCCCTCTATTCCTCTACCTACCTACCTATTTACTTTATTTCACCCTCTCTCTTGCTCTCTATCCCTCTACTTACCTACCTACCTACCTACCTACCTACCTACCTACCTACTGTATTTCTCCCTATCTCTACCCTCTACCTACCTACCTATCTACCTACCTACCTACCAACCTACCTACCTACCTACTGTATTTCTCCCTCTCTCTATCCCTCCACCTACCTACCTACTTACCTACCTACCTACCAACCTACCTACTGTATTTCTCCCTCTATTCCTCTACCAACCAACCTACCTACCTACCTACCTACCTACCTACCTACCTACCAACCAACCAACCTACCTATTGTATTTCTCCCTCTATTCCTCTACCTACCTACCTACTGTATTTCGCCCTCTCCCTCTCTTTCCAGCTACCTACCTACCTACCTACCTGCCTGCCTACCTACCTACACACCTACCTACTTACTGTATTTCTCCCTCTATTCCTCTACCTACCTACCTACCTACCTACCTACCTACCTACCTACCTACCTACCTACCTACCTACCTACCTACTGTATTTCTCCCTCTCCCTCTCTATTCCTCTACCTACCTACCTACCTACCTACCTACCTACCTACCTACCTACCTACCTACCTACCTACTTACCTACCTACTGTATTTCTCCCTCTCTCTATCCCTCCACCTACCTACCTACCTACCCACTTACCTACCTACCTACGATATTTCGCCCTCTCTCTCTATCTCCCTCCCTCCCTCCCTACCTACCTACTTACTGTATTTCTCCCTCTATTCCTCTACCTACCTACCTATTTACTGTATTTCGCCCTCTGTCTATCCCTCCACCTACCTACCTACCTACCTACTTACCTACCTACCAACCTACCTACTGTATTTCTCCCTCTATTCCTCTACGTACCTACCTACCTACCTACCTACTTTATTTCTCCTTCTCTCTACCTCCCTACATAGCTACGTACATACATACATACCTACCTATCCCTCTCTATCCCTCAACCTACCTACCTACCTACCAACCTACTTACTGTATTTCTCCCTATCCCTCTCTATTCCTCTACCTACCTACCTACCTACCTACCTACCTACCTACCTACCTACCTACCTACCTACTGTATTTCTCCCTATCTCTACCCTCTACCTACCTAACTATCTACCTACCTACCTACCAACCTACCTACCTACCTACCTACTGTATTTCTCCCTCTCTCTATCCCTCCACCTACCTACCTACTTACCTACCTACCTACCAACCTACCTACTGTATTTCTCCCTCTATTCCTCTATCTACCTACCTACCTACCTAGCTACCTAGCTACCTACCTACCTATCTACCTACCTACCTACCTACCGTATTCCTCCCTCTCTCTCTATCACACTACATACCTACCTACTGTATTTCTCCCTCTATTCCTCTACCAACCTACCTACCTACCTACCTACCTACCTACCTACCTACCTACCTACCTACCTACCTACCAACCTACCTATTGTATTTCTCCCTCTATTCCTCTACCTACCTACCTACTGTATTTCGCCCTCTCCCTCTCTTTCCAGCTACCTACCTACCTACCTACCTGCCTGCCTACCTACCTACACACCTACCTACTTACTGTATTTCTCCCTCTATTCCTCTACCTACCTACCTACCTACCTACCTACCTACCTACTGTATTTCTCCCTCTCCCTCTCTAATCCTCTACCTACCTACCTACCTACCTACCTACCTACCTACCTACTTACCTACCTACTGTATTTCTCCCTCTCTCTATCCCTCCACCTACCTACCTACCTACCCACTTACCTACCTACCTACGATATTTCGCCCTCTCTCTCTCTATCTCCCTCCCTCCCTCCCTACCTACCTACTTACTGTATTTCTCCCTCTATTCCTCTACCTACCTACCTATTTACTGTATTTCGCCCTCTGTCTATCCCTCCACCTACCTACCTACCTACCTACTTACCTACCTACCAACCTACCTACTGTATTTCTCCTTCTCTCTACCTCCCTACATAGCTACGTACATACATACATACCTACCTATCCCTCTCTATCCCTCAACCTACCTACCTACCTACCAACCTACATACTGTGTTTCTCCCTCTATTCCTCTACCTACCTACCTACCTACCTACCTACTTTATTTCTCCTTCTCTCTACCTCCCTACATAGCTACGTACATACATACAT
>JBDLLF010000115.1:110000-114745 GCA_039707465.1 Rhabdophis nuchalis
TACCTACCTACCTACTGTATTTCTCCCTCTCCCTCTCTATTCCTCTACCTACCTACCTACCTACCTACCTACCTACCTACCTACCTACCTACCTACCTACTGTATTTCTCCCTATCTCTACCCTCTACCTACCTAACTATCTACCTACCTACCTACCAACCTACCTACCTACCTACCTACTGTATTTCTCCCTCTCTCTATCCCTCCACCTACCTACCTACTTACCTACCTACCTACCAACCTACCTACTGTATTTCTCCCTCTATTCCTCTATCTACCTACCTACCTACCTAGCTACCTACCTACCTAGCTACCTACCTACCTACCTACCTACCTACCTACCTACCTACCTACTGTATTTCTCCCTATCTCTACCCTCTACCTACCTAACTATCTACCTACCTACCTACCAACCTACCTACCTACCTACCTACCTACTGTATTTCTCCCTCTCTCTCTCTATCTCCCTCCCTCCCTCCCTACCTACCTACTTACTGTATTTCTCCCTCTATTCCTCTACCTACCTACCTATTTACTGTATTTCGCCCTCTGTCTATCCCTCCACCTACCAACCTACCTACTGTATTTCTCCTTCTCTCTACCTCCCTACATAGCTACGTACATACATACATACCTACCTATCCCTCTCTATCCCTCAACCTACCTACCTACCTACCAACCTACATACTGTATTTCTCCCTCTATTCCTCTACCTACCTACCTACCTACCTACCTACTTTATTTCTCCTTCTCTCTACCTCCCTACATAGCTACGTACATACATACATACCTACCTATCCCTCTCTATCCCTCAACCTACCTACCTACCTACCTACCTACCTACCTACCTACCTACCGTATTCCTCCCTCTCTCTCTATCACACTACATACCTACCTACTGTATTTCTCCCTCTATTCCTCTACCAACCTACCTACCTACCTACCTACCTACCTACCTACCTACCAACCAACCAACCAACCAACCTACCTATTGTATTTCTCCCTCTATTCCTCTACCTACCTACCTACTGTATTTCGCCCTCTCTTTCCAGCTACCTACCAACCTACCTACCTACCTGCCTGCCTACCTACCTACACACCTACCTACTTACTGTATTTCTCCCTCTATACCTCTACCTACCTACCTACTTACTGTATTTCATCCTCTATTACTTTACCTACCTACATACCTACCTTATTTCTCCTTCTCTCTACCTACCTACATAGCTACCTACATACATACCTACCTATCCCTCTCTATCCCTCAACCTACCTACCTACCTACCAACCTACATACTGTATTTCTCCCTCTCCCTCTCTATTCCTCTACCTACCTACCTACCTGCCTGCCTACCTACCTACCTACCTACCTACTTTATTTCTCCCTCTCCCTCTCCCTCTCTTTCCAGCTACCTACCTACCTACCTACTGTATTTCGCCCTCTCTCTCTCTATCCCTCTACCTACCTACCTACCTACCTACCTACCTACCTACCTACCTACCTACCTACCTACCTATCTACCTACTGCATTTCTCCGTCTCCCTCTCTCTACTTACCTACTTATCTACGTACCTACCTACCTACTGTATTTCTCCCTCTCTCTATCCCTCCACCTACCTACCTACCTACCTACCTACTTACCTACCTACCTACGATATTTCGCCCTCTCTCTCTCTATCTCCCTACCTACCTACCTACCTACCTACCTACCTACCTACCTACCTACCTACCTACCTACTTACTGTATTTCTCCCTCTATTCCTCTACCTACCTACCTATTTACTGTATTTCGCCCTCTGCCTATCCCTCCACCTACCTACCTACCTACTTACCTACCTACCAACCTACCTACTGTATTTCTCCCTCTATTCCTCTACCTACCTACCTACCTATCTACCTACTGTATTGCTCCATCTCCCTCTCCATACCTACCTACCTACCTACCTACCTACCTACCTACCTACTTTATTTCTCCTTCTCTCTACCTCCCTACATAGCTACCTACATACATACATACCTACCTATCCCTCTCTATCCCTCAACCTACCTACATACCTACCAACCTACATACTGTATTTCTCCCTCTCCCTCTCTATTCCTCTCCCTACCTACCTACCTACCTACCTACCTGCCTGCCTACCTACCTACACACCTACCTACTTACTGTATTTCTCCCTCTATTCCTCTACCTACCTACCTACCTACCTACCTACCTACCTACCTACCTACCTACCTACTGTATTTCTCCCTCTCCCTCTCTATTCCTCTACCTACCTACCTACCTACCTACCTACCTACCTACCTACCTACCTACTGTATTTCTCCCTATCTCTACCCTCTACCTACCTAACTATCTACCTACCTACCTACCAACCTACCTACCTACCTACCTACTGTATTTCTCCCTCTCTCTATCCCTCCACCTACCTACCTACTTACCTACCTACCTACCAACCTACCTACTGTATTTCTCCCTCTATTCCTCTATCTACCTACCTACCTACCTAGCTACCTACCTACCTACCTACCTACCTACCTACCTACCTACCTACCTACCTACTGTATTTCTCCCTATCTCTACCCTCTACCTACCTAACTATCTACCTACCTACCTACCAACCTACCTACCTACCTACCTACCTACTGTATTTCTCCCTCTCTCTCTCTATCTCCCTCCCTCCCTCCCTCCCTACCTACTTACTGTATTTCTCCCTCTATTCCTCTACCTACCTACCTATTTACTGTATTTCGCCCTCTGTCTATCCCTCCACCTACCAACCTACCTACTGTATTTCTCCTTCTCTCTACCTCCCTACATAGCTACGTACATACATACATACCTACCTATCCCTCTCTATCCCTCAACCTACCTACCTACCTACCAACCTACATACTGTATTTCTCCCTCTATTCCTCTACCTACCTACCTACCTACCTACCTACTTTATTTCTCCTTCTCTCTACCTCCCTACATAGCTACGTACATACATACATACCTACCTATCCCTCTCTATCCCTCAACCTACCTACCTACCTACCTACCTACCTACCTACCTACCTACCTACCTACCTACCTACCGTATTCCTCCCTCTCTCTCTATCACACTACATACCTACCTACTGTATTTCTCCCTCTATTCCTCTACCAACCTACCTACCTACCTACCTACCTACCTACCTACCAACCAACCAACCAACCAACCAACCTACCTATTGTATTTCTCCCTCTATTCCTCTACCTACCTACCTACTGTATTTCGCCCTCTCTTTCCAGCTACCTACCAACCTACCTACCTACCTGCCTGCCTACCTACCTACACACCTACCTACTTACTGTATTTCTCCCTCTATACCTCTACCTACCTACCTACTTACTGTATTTCATCCTCTATTACTTTACCTACCTACATACCTACCTTATTTCTCCTTCTCTCTACCTACCTACATAGCTACCTACATACATACCTACCTACCTATCCCTCTCTATCCCTCAACCTACCTACCTACCTACCAACCTACATACTGTATTTCTCCCTCTCCCTCTCTATTCCTCTACCTACCTACCTACCTGCCTGCCTACCTACCTACCTACCTACCTACTTTATTTCTCCCTCTCCCTCTCCCTCTCTTTCCAGCTACCTACCTACCTACCTACTGTATTTCGCCCTCTCTCTCTCTATCCCTCTACCTACCTACCTACCTACCTACCTACCTACCTACCTACCTACCTACCTACTTACTGTATTTCTCCCTCTATCCCTCTACCTACCAACCTACCTACCTACTTACTGTATTTCTCCCTCTATACCTCTACCTACCTACCTACCTACCTACCTACCTACCTACCTACCTACCTACCTACCTACCTACCTACTGTATTCCTCCCTCTCTGTCTATCACACTACATACCTACCTACTGTATTTCTCCCTCTATTCCTCTACCAACCAACCAACCTACCTACCTACCTACCTACCATCCAACCAACCAACCAACCTACCTATTGTATTTCTCCCTCTATTCCTCTACCTACCTACCTACTGTATTTCGCCCTCTCCCTCTCTTTCCAGCTACCTACCTACCTACCTACCTACCTACCTACCTACCTACCTACCTACCTACCTACCTATCTACCTACCTACCTACCTACCTACCTACTTACTGTATTTTTCCCTATATTCCTCTACCTACCTACCTACCTACTGTTTTTCGACCTCTCTCTCTCTTTATACCCCTACCTACCTACCTACCTACCTACTATATTTCTCCCTCTCTCTCTCTATTCCTGTACCTACCTACCTACCTACCTACCTACCTACCTATCTACTGTATTTCTCCCTCTCTCTATTCTTCTACCTACCTACCTACCTACCTACCTACCTACCTCTCTCTCTATCACTCTACATACCTACCTACTGTATTTCTCCCTCTCTATCAACCTACCTACCTACCTACCTACCTACCAACTTTATTTCTCCCTCTCCCTCCCTCTACCTCCTACCTACCTACCTACCTACCTACCTACCTACCTACCTACCTATCTACCTACTGCATTTCTCCGTCTCCCTCTCTCTACTTACCTACTTATCTACGTACCTACCTACCTACTGTATTTCTCCCTCTCTCTATCCCTCCACCTACCTACCTACCTACCTACCTACTTACCTACCTACCTACGATATTTCGCCCTCTCTCTCTCTATCTCCCTACCTACCTACCTACCTACCTACCTACCTACCTACCTAC